>DWUN01003901.1:0-11412 GCA_018249975.1 Passova gellias
CAAAAAATTTCATTTTGAAATTTTTGTCTGTCTGTTGTCCGGATTTAGCGCAAAAACTACTGAACGGATTTTGATGATACTTTTTTTGTTATATAGCTATTAGTCCTCGCTAACATATGTATAGGCTATAATTTATTTTGAAATAATACACTAAATGTTGCCCAAAGTCACTAATCTACGCGAACAAAGTCGCGGGCAAAACCTACAAATAAAATACAATGTAATATATGTTTCAACTTTTTGTAACGTTAATCTTTTTTTTTTCATAACAATACTTTACTACTTTATATTCACCCAAATAAATAAATCATATGATATACATGAAAATAAATAGCTAAAGTACTTTAACTGCGTTAAGTTGAACATTACGTTGATGCGAAATTTCCAAAAGGTTTTTAGCATTTCGTGCGCGACTGTACGTAACGCTAACAAATACGAATGCAGGTGGCGAGTTCCTTTGTGTAACCTCGGTAAGAACGAACAGCTGGACGCCGTTAGCTGCCTCCTGCACTTTGTTGTATTACGACGCAGGCGGTGGAACGGAAACCAGCGCCACGCTGCTAATACGGGGGATAATTTGATTATTACGTAACGATTTAATGGATTCCGCTGTCTGTTTGTTGATATTAAATAGCAAGAAGGAAATCATCGTTACAACAGAAAATAATATATCTGAAAACTTTTTAACAAACAAGTTAAATCGCTGTAAAAACTTAAAAGCAAAATTTACCCCTATTTTCTCATGCTTAAGGTAAGATTTTTTACAATTTTTAAATTGTGCGATTAGCTTCTAAATATACCCTATGCAATAAAAGAAGAATTATCAAAATCGGACTACTCTGTAAAAAGTCATGCGTGGTCATACATTACAATCAATCATCCCCTGTTTTCCTACCCTTAGGGTTGGAATTGTTTTTTCAAATTCGTGTGAGACCAACTACGAGATATATCCTTACCAGTAAAAGAATAATAATCTAAATCGGACTACTCTGTAAAAGGTTATGCAAGGTTTTGCAAATATATATTCGCGTCGACTTGAGAACCTCTTCTTTTCGTCGGTAAAAAATGGACCCAAATCTCCAAAGTTCAGAGGTGCGAACTTCCTCATAAATTAAATCATTAATCAATTATGCTACCTTCGTCATCAATTTGTGCACGCGATAACGAAATTCAATTGTAACAAATTTAATAAAAGAAAAATATATGTTTAAAAAAAAAATCACCTCCGTTAAAACGTTTACGAAAAACGCTCAAAACGGTTTAAAAATGATTGAAAAACAGGACAATTAGCGATGATTTCCCAAACAGCCGGCGGGGGGCGCGCCGCTCGAACAAAGACTCTGATTACGCGCCCCAATTGCTCTGCGGTGGTCCAAGTTGCAAGCGACGGCGGCGGCGTTTTGTGACAAGGCTGCGGAAAACAGTATTTTTTATACATTTCAGACCGATTGCGAAACCAGTGCTCAACAATTGGATTCACACTGGGGAGAAACATTATGAAAGAAAAGATATGTGCGTAACGAAAAACAAAGCTGTACGTTTATCAGCTGCGCGGTTGTGATGACACATGCATTTAATTGTCTAATTTGGGATCAGATAGCGATGTGTGAAATTGTCTCAATTATTAAAAAAAATGGTCTCTCGTTATACTCGTAAATGTTACCGCGCCATATGTTTTACAACAAGCAGCAAGCACCGAGTGTCAAATGTTTCTGTCCCCGCAAACCTGACGCGCTTCGTCTACATTTATCACTCTCTTCATGCATACACGCCGATTTCGGAGACTCTCGACTCCTTCGTCAGCCAGTGTCTGACCTATTTGGTCGAGTTAGGATACTCTAGTATATCCAACTACGATAATATTCTATTGTAATTCGATTCTATACATATAATTAGCGCTACATAATGATTAATGAAATTTAACTTTATTATCTGTAGCAAGAATGACGGCCAGTGACAGAAAGCGGGCGACGGTGGCGCCACCAAAGTCACTTAGATTAACTTCACGCGATCACTAAAACAAGCAAAAAAATCGTCACACAACTCAGTGTTCCGATTGGATGATACACAAAAACAATATTTAAGGAAGCCGAAAAACAGCAGCCAATTTTCTGTTGCGTTATACCATAAGTGAAAGTTATGATGTTATCTGCGAAAAACTAGCAACACTGAAAAGTGATAGAATAAGAAACAAAAGTGTTTTGGCGACACGATTCACAACGAACGGGGCCGTATGTTAAAATAAAAAGACTGTAAAAAATGTATTAAAAATTCGTTTTCACTTATCCACCCGACTGTACGAGACTGAGATAAGGAATAGTTCTATGTATTACTATTTATGACATTTGCAAACTGCTTCTAGCTTTTCTCTCACCAACAATTCGATTGAAGGATGACCTCGATTTCAGGCAGTTCCTGTTTATAATGTAATCGCTTGTATGTGTATGTAGTTTATGCCCAGTTTGGGGTCAGAAGTCGCTGTGTGAGAGTGCCTCGAGATATTATTATTATAACTATTAGAAAATTGCAAACGATGTTATCAAGTTCGACAGCGCACTTTCCCAACAAATAGAAGTAACAATTATCGCAATTTGCTACTGGATCCCACTTAGCTGCGTAGCTCGGTTTATTTACACCATATAATTGATACTTAGGACCCAATGGTTTTCCTTAGGGCAGTGATACCTATAATTCGATGGGAGACTTTTACTGCTTGCGGGCATGGGACTCGTTTTTAATATCTCAGGACAATTGCATACGCGGCTGTCCGGACCAACATTATACCTACAAATTATATATAATTGTTCAAGTATTTAGACATTTATATACATAATTGCCCTTTACTGTGATTACCAGACAGACGAGTTAAGTCACTGAACTATTGCAGTGAAATTTTGTGACTATTGCAATAGGACTTATTTCGTCCTATACGAAATTGTCCTATTCGAATTTTGCTAACTCGGCTCATGTAGCGTTACCATCCCTTAGGCCTACACCTATTTGTTTCCTCTAATATACACGAAAAGTAGCAATCACACTAATTTCAAGGTTATTATATGTTACAAAAGCAAATTTTAATTGTTGCGTAATATTAAAGAACTTACACGAGAGTGACTATCGCGCCCAAACAAGCTTCCTGCTTCGCGATCGCAAGAGGCGGATATTTGGGTGAACGACCTGTCATATTAAATGGCTATGCGCAACATTTCCATATCCCCGGGCTATTAATTGTATGTTATAATCCAAATACCGTTTAATTATTGTAATGAACATTAGAAGCGCTGCAATAAATTATATCACATCCCATATAACGAAATGTGAAACAGCCGAGTCAAAATGCAATCATAACTGCGTTACGCAAACGTAATCAAATACTACAGATAAAATAGGAACCAAAAAGTATGCGAGTTTGACGGGTTTTGTAAGAAGCAGTCAATTGTTATTCATAAGTGTTTCACAGATAATAAAAGATTATATGCATGCAATGCGTTCCGCCGGAAATATCTATTTTATTATCAATAAAATAATAAGTTTTATTGAAATTAAGTCTTAGTTTAATTAAAAATACTTTATGGTTATTTCATCAGTGCTATATCGGTGGAGGAACGTCGTAAAGAAGCTTACACGCTTTAGACTTTTCCATAATGTTTTCTAATTCACTTCCTATTTTTAGACGGCATGCTTCTGAAAGGGTTATGATAATAAAGATTTCAACTGGAAACATCTACATATATGTAAAAAGATAGAAAGTCAAGATAGCTATAGTTTGTGAATATGTAATAAAATAATTAAAACGTCAAACTTTTCTGACATCTGTCAGGTGAATGTCAGTTTAATAAGAGTCAGTTAATGGACCAATCAATTAACCATGGAACAAAGTTAATCAGCTACCGGAAGGAGTGAAAAACACAATTTCTCATTTTTATTCTCCGTCTTGTTATAAAAGTTTTGATTTTGATTTAAATTTTTTATCTTTAATGTAGCAACGTTTTCCTGTTTTTTCACTATATTTGCAGTTACTGCTCGCATCGACGGATGTGAATTAAAATCTTACCAATGATATGTTTTTTTTTAGTTTTGGTGGACTTTCCGGTCTATATAAACGCAAATTGTTTATTCATTTATCATGATTTTAATTCATTTATTGGCATACGATGACCATTAGGCTATAAAAGTTCGAGAGGCAAAAGCCAACCGAAAAAGCTGGTAGTATTTGACTAGTAGTAGTAACATAGAAAAGTAAAAATGCATATGGTATGGCTTTAGTTTGATAATTTAGTTTGAAATTGGTGATGTGCTGACTGATCGACCCAATAATCAACACACAACCATGACAGTAGAACTTAGAATCTTTAAAATTTTGTAGAGAGGCTCTTTATATAGCGTAAGTGGGCACTAAGGAAGTAATTTTGTAAGTAAAATAGGAGTTGAAAGATTGTATGAGAATTGTCGGTTTAGAAGTATTCGATTTGCGGTCTTAGTTCATAAAAAAAGTTAATGCATTCAGTGTTATTTGGAAATTTAATATCTGGCCGAACAGAGTCGTGGGCAAATGCTAGTTGGCAATAAAGATAAGGCACATCCCTACCAAGTGTTAAGATTACAGGTTCATTTAAACACAATAGTATAAATAATCGATATACACCCACCCTCCTCAATCGTATCTTCGGTAATCGATGTTTGTATAGAAAATTTCTTTGAATAAGACATTCGATATTTCGATATCTCGTTAAGTAAAAGTTATGTACCGGCTATACAAATTGTTTGTTACGAAATCAAATATTAAATCGAATACGGATATTATCATCAATGTTGCACTCCCGCGATCTATTCCATGATAATAATTAATAGACCTTAGTCCACGAGTTGCAAGCTGCCTATGATTGAATTCGAATAGGACAGATAATAACTATGACTAATTGCACTGACACTATGACTAACTGGAACCAATTAATATTATCTTATTATTATTGACAACGAATATTATTTTAGTCCTATTCGAACAGCCCTATTCGAAGTCGGTTACATATGACCAAGGACAAAAAATAGAGCAATCAAATCAATGTCCGAGGTGAATCTGGAGATGTTTAGTTATTAAGAACAATACCTATGTATTGTTTGTTTTTTTCTCATGTCTGCTACAGTGATATATACAGCCAGCGATTTTTAGTTCTAAAATGATTTATACACCACCGAAAAAAATATGCTTAAGTCGTGTTACACTTAACAACAGTTCGTGATCGTCAAAAGCTTTTTTCATACCGTACCCAGTGTACCAGGCGATCATAACGTTACAAGAGGTGGTTGACCTCTGAGATTAGGAGCAAACAAATATGGAACTAAACACGACCACACAAAATCTCGTTTCATTACTAACGTTATTTCTTGCAATAATTATTTAATAACACACGAATATTGAACTGGTTTACATACAGTGAGGTACAAGGTCGTTGAATTTCGTTTTGTGAGCGTCATTTTTTTTTTTTGAAATAAGAACATTTGTGAATGTCGTCTGCTACAAAACTGCGTAACCGTTAATAATTCATTGTTTCTATATTACCTATCATTTTGTTCATCATTATTATTGTAACATGACTCTAGGTCACTAACTGGATAGGCAGAAAGCATCAAACCTGACTTGCTTCTTGTAAATTTGTCACTCTTCATGCACATTTAACACCCGTATCGAAGACAGTATATTCGTGGACTGGGTTACAAAAAAACCGCGTTCGAAATTTGAACGTTTCATTTCTTTTAATCCATATTTATCTTGGGGTTTCAATACATTTGTATATGCCAGCACCATTGTTCCTCACATGAAAGAGAACATTTCATGATCCAATCATAATACAGAAATCAATTATAACTCAATATTTGGGTAAAATAATAAATGTTTATTTTATTTCTTTGCACCGTCCACATATTATAAAGAATAACATAATTGAAAATAAGTGTGTTCAAAATTTGAAAATTCGACGTTCCAAAAACAACGCAGCATGCATTACGTAAACTTTAGAAAAAAAACATTGTGATACAAATATATGCGTTCAGATATTACATTCTAGTAGTTTTTTTTATCAAAACTTAAATCAAAACCTCCTTTTTTATATATTCGATGGTACATTGATCTCTGGTTATGCTTATACACTCAAAAGTCCTAAGCTATAAAGAATATGTCGTGCATAGTTTTCAAAGTAGAATCATGTATCGATTGTTATTGTGTCAGATTTACGGCGGCAACGACGATAAAGAAAATTTGCGGAAGACACGTCCGCCTGATGAATGTTCCAGTGATACAGATAAACAGTGAAACGCAGGAGGCATGTTATTATGGAAATGAGTTGATATAACTTATTTATTCAAAAGGACATTTCTCACGAGAGTTATTGCTTGGGAAGTAGGCAGCGTTTTCTATGGGTAATGTGAGAATATGTTTTAGAAGAATGAATGAAATATGGATGCTGATACGTTACACGGTCCGCCTAGTATGGGATCAGATAGCGGCGTGTTATTGTTAATTAAAAAATAGCTATTATTAAACTGTGACTGAAATTAGATGTGCAATTTTTCACTTATATATTTTTCCAATTTGATAACAAGAAGAATTGTGGCTATAAGATAGGATTCTTATTTTATATATTTATATTTATGGTTCCACAGGCTGGCTCTTCGCGCCATTTTTTAATTTAAATAATTTTTCTCAATTCGTAGCTATGTTTTTTGGCTTTACTTAACATTTTCATCATAACGCTCATCCTTGTTTAGATTGGTTAGTTAATTTCTCTAAAAAGAGGTCTCTGTTGCAGATCGCCATTTCAATGTTGTAGTTCTCTATCCTGTCCGTTGAGGTGGTCGTGGCTATTCTGATGAATAAAGCTACGGTATCTTCGTTATTGTCCGCAGCCAGCATCAACAGACTTCGTACACGTTAAAGAACATTCTGGAAAGTTCTAGAGTGTGCGGGTTCAATCACGATTTCCCTTCACCTTTATGGCAAGTGATTCGAACCCAGATTCCCGGAGTGAGAGATGTTATTCTCATGCACAATTCATTGTGATAAAGCTCAAGGGAATGGAACAGTTGTATTATGGAAATCAGCCGGTATAAATTACTGCGTAAATGTATACAGCATCTGGAAGCTAAAGGTTGAGAAAATGGTGGACTTTGGTAACGGGAACATATTTATTTATATATAATGTATGTTACATTCATAGGGTCTTGTTTATTTTTCACTAGCTTTAGCCCGCAGCTTTGTTCGCGACGAAATTTCATTTCCAAAAACCAAAAAGAGCGTAAATCTCAAACTTATCGAATCAGAAAAAATCTCATTTCTTTGGAAAAATAGGCTTTTATTAAATAAGCGTTATAGATGGCGTAACGTTCGCAAAAACGGTATGACGTGTGAACAAAATAAATTCTTTTTACCACGCGGACGAAGCCGCGGGTAACAGTTAGTAACTAGATAATCTTGAAACGGAATCCTGTTAGAAAAACACTGGCACGCTTAAAAGCGGATTTCATCAAACAAAAATAGTCGAATTCCAACCAGCTTTATATCTCTTACGTGACGATCCTGCAGCTTTACGAGTGGCAACATCAGATTGTATGTTTTTACCAGTACAATTCAAGATCAGCCGAGCCGTTGCCGGATTCGCCGCGGTCTTGCTAATGGCACAGGTTCCGCGATTGTCAGCCAGATACCACCGTTTCCACTTCTCAACCCGATGGCCATCTGACCCCGGTACCAGCTAACTGGCCCCCCGGTCGTTGGGTGGCTCTGAAAATGCACGTTCAACGACCCGCCGCAAACTTGAAGATTACAGATGTCGGTAATGAACATAGATCGCTGACAAGCAGGTCTATGATTGCGATTTCACTCGTCAAGACCATCGTGGGCACTTAGGTTTTCTAATATAAAATTGGATATAGCGTTTTGTTTTTTGATATCTTGTTATTGGGTTCAATGATATTTATTTATACTATTTATCATTATCATTGGTTGCATCATCATCATCAATGGTTGCATCATCATCAACAATGGTTGCATCATCATCATTAATGGTTGCACCTGTTCTTTACGCCGAAGGTTATGGGTGCGATTTTCATACACGAACAACTTTTTTTACTATAAGCATGATTTGTACACCTGTAACTTATTCTTTGCATCAGTTCTTTAATACAGTGAATGTAAATCATGGATCGTGTTATACTTGAGACATATGCGTCAAAAGCTCAAACTGGATGAATCCAGTTTTTAAGTCCAAAGAATTCGTTCGTAACACGCTTTCATCGTTAACGAAGAAAATTGCAGGAAACAAAAGGCAATCTCTTATAATTGTAGACTTAAGAAGGCCGATGGTTCCCACAGTCTGACATATTGTTCGAACGCTTTGTCTAAAACTGTGGTTGTACCAATGAAAGTCTGAATATTAAAATGCTCTTCGTTAGACACCGTCAATGTGATCTCTATTTACAAGACAGCAAGATTCAATATTCTCTAAAATAAGTGAGAAGTAGAATGCATTTTAATGAATTCCCCAGACTCATGCTGAACACTCTGCTTGTTGTGGTCCTCTCTTCATAATCAATCTCATCTGAAATGTATCTGAATAGATGCTACGATGTCATTAAGGGACCAATAAACAGTACATCTTAAAGATTTTATTCAGTTTCTAACTTAACAAACGCGTCTTTAAGCAATCTTGAGTGCAAGAACATAGGAACAAATTCTGATTGAGTTCTCAAGATAACGCACGACTCAGATAGGGTAAGAAAAGTAAAGATCTGTAAGCACTGATTGGTTAAAATTCTTTCTGCATAACCAGATCATCAAGACTTTCTATTTGCGTTCACCCCTAACAAAGGCACGTTTTCCTCGTTTACGTTCAAGGTAGACGAAGAGACAAGTTTCCTATGTATTTGACAGAACAATTTCGGAAAAGTCACGTATCCGTGACCAACGTGGTTAGCTACAGGTTCATCCAGCAATCCTTTAATCTAAACTAGTGCGGTACAAAAGCAATAAAGCAGGTCTAACTCACCATCGTGTTCCATCGCGCGATCCATTACACGCTTCCCGCAAATGTCTTTGCCGAGCGGCGATGTATACCGTTCCGGTTGCTTTATGGGCAATTTGTTTCAATTAAGTGTCCGTTGACATCGCGTGCGGGAATGTGCAATGCTCAAAAACGGATACACTTGCAAATTATGCAAATAAGATCCCGCCTTATAAGGTGGCTGGATTTATTTCAGAGTTTGTCGCGAAAGGGCGTCTTTCGCTGTTTATTGCCAATGGCAATGCTTTTACCTTCTGGAATTTGGTCTTTTACAGGTTAACCACCACTCCTCATTGACTAGCCACTAGCCACTAGTCACTAGTCTCCTCTCATAATAAAAGAATTTAAGGCCGCTGATAACCTTGATAGACAAGTTTGAATTGGCAGATTTCACACGACTTAGAAATCTCTATGGAAAACTTCAAGGTGGCACAGCTTCCTCACGATTGGCTACAGTTTCCTCACGATTTTAATACATTGCATTTGTTATCGAACCAGATTTTGTCGTATTTAAACAACAGCATGATTATGGATACTCCTTTGCAGACTGGAACCTAACTCGTGCTTGGTCCTAATAAACCTGTCTGGTGGTAATTTTGCTCATAGTTATAAAATGCTCTTATCTTTTTAATTGTGTTATAGAAATCAATTCTTGCAGCTCTTGCTCTAATGGTTAGGAACCGGGACTGATGACCCGAAGACCTCGGGTTCGATTCCCGGCCAGGACAAATACTTGCGTGAAGAGCACATACGTTAGATCTGCTGCATTTATAAGCTGTCCGGTTATCATAGCACTACCGTTTGCCTAATTTGCGATCGGACATGTGCGGTGTTGTACCCGATTATTATTATTTGGGCCTCAAGTTGAAATGGATCAGCGAATCCGTTCAGTTACAAATACGATAACGCACGTTATAAATGCTCAGTGCACACGTTAACCAATATAATTGTTCATCCGAGGAGTTAATGCGGTATTGGATATGGCTCTCGGGTTACTGTATACTGTAACAAGAGCGTGCCTTACCGTGCCCACCTACATAACATCGCTTTTTCCAGCGTTACAAATAGGCAGCATTCGCGTACCTGCCTTTTGCAATCCGTTATGGGAGAATCTAATAACAAAAAATTGTACCATTATAATAATTGGGACAATTCTACACGCAGAATTTGATTTGATTCGTGTTACTGTATTTGGTAAACTGATAAATAAACGTATATACTCACAGAACAAATACGCTACACGCACGGGTTGCGTAAAACCATCTATTGTTATCCATACGACACATTGACTATCCCTAAATGCTTGAAAGTTTTGAATTCCAATCTCAAATTAAAACTGTAATAGCAAGGAACACATTCACACACAACAAATTTAAAATGTTTTGTTCATTATCTATACTAATAATATAAAGCTGAAGAGTTTGTTTGATTGTTTGAACGCGCTAATCTCAGGAAATATTGGTCCGATTAAAAAAATTCTTTCACTGTTAGATAGCTCATTTATCCAGGAAGGCTCTAGGCTATATAGCATCACGCTAAGATGAATAGGAGAGGAGCAGCAATAAAAAAATATTTATACGGCAGAACAACGTTTGCCGGGTCAGCTAGTAAGATATATTATACATATGCTAAAGGAAAATTCTTATAGCTGTCATTCATCGGTTATATACGCTTTCAACCTGTCGTATATTAGGGGACTAAAGCAAGCGGACAAAAGCTTCTAAACTATACAATACAAACATGAAATAATAACACTACAACGTTAACCGAATAGCCGTATCTATCGATGGACAGACTCCAACAAGATCGTTCACACCTTGAAGAACAGCGGGCCCGAGCTGCCACCCTGACGTACTCTCGCCGACTGTCTCCGCTCGTTTTCCACATGACTTCCTGACGAATTAATCGCGCCACCGATTCGGCTGTTGCGTGTCCGATCTATCGGGTTACATTGGTAACACGAGACGGCCGGAGCATATTTACACGAACATGAAGGGTGAACAGTGCGTAAGGCGTGGATCAGAGAGAAGCGTTCAACGACGCGTCCAACGATTAAAAGCATAAAAGAGTTGCTCACATGTTAATGTTGTAATTGTAGCAACAATTGAATAATTTCGTATTCATCAGCATAGAAATGTTATCGGAATATCTGAATGTTATGCTAATTGTGGTTGTTATAGACTAATAATATAAAGCTGAAGAGTTTGTTTGATTGTTTGAACGCGCTAATCTCAGGTAATATTGGACCGATTTGAACAATTCTTTCAGTGTTCGATAGCTCGTTTATCGAGGAAGGCTCTAGGCTATATAACATCACGCTAAGATGAATAGGAGAGGAGCAGCAATAAAAAATAAT
>DWUN01003902.1:0-11411 GCA_018249975.1 Passova gellias
CAACGTTCACAGTTTTTCTGTAGTGTATTTAGTATCAGTATTGCACCCGTGCAAAGCCGGGGCGGGTCGCTAGTAATAAAATAATTCTCTTACCTGTCCCTGTCGGATCGACCACTCCGGCCCATACGGCGATCGGTGTCCTGTGTCGCGACATCTATTCTTATTCTTCTGCCACTTATTGCCTGTCAAAAAAACAGCATATATTTTAGTGTATAAAGATTTATGAAGTAACCTGATCAAAAATTAATGTAACAACATTAGACATTGCAATCATTCTCAAGATCCATCACAGATGGGTCATATCAAACTAGCTATAGCTGCTATGGTTTTGAAACAAAACTCTTTATATGTAATGTATGTCAGTATAGCGCTTCACATATGACATCATACAAAAGCTTTAAAGAAAGTATGTGATTTTCTTCATCGATTTATTTCAATCAAGAGTAGGTAGCACCTATTAACATATTGTTAATAAATGTCACTGGCTAGCAATAATTGATCAACACTTACCAAATCAAGCATATTCATAGCATTGATCAGACTTTCCCTGTCTTCAAAGTCTACATAACCATAACCTTTGAGGCGATCACCTTCTCTCGGCAGCCTCAAATTGGTAATCTGCAGAATAAATTTAACAGACATTTTAAAAGTACTTCCTTACCTGCGACGAAGTCATGTTCTAAGACCTAAATAAGTTGAAGTATGCGTTTCAACCAGTATAAAATTATATGACAATAAAGACTATTAGTGTCAATTAGTACAATTAGTATTAGTTAAGTTAATAAGACTATTGACTTTTATATCAATTGGCGATATAACAACAACAACATACCATCACACCAAGTCCCCAACGGGATAGGCAGAAAGGTTAATTAATTGGTGATTTATATATATATATAGAAAGGTATAACAGTCGTATATTATAGAAGTAGATTGAAAATAATTCCAGTCAGTTAAAGTTAGTAACCTTCAATATTGACTGGAATTATTTTAAACCTACTTCTATAAAATACCTCTATGAGGGTTATTTGAATGTTATTACAGATGTGCTCCCACTTCTTAGGACCTATATGTTCACTTCTAGTATACTAGTGCAAACGACAGTGACATTAGGTTTATCGTAGAAATAGATGTAACATTGAAACGGTCATATGAACTAGTTTAAGCCCGAAGGAGAAATATCTTTCTAAGATTGTTCATCTGAAAGGTTAATACTACTGCATTATTAAATAGGACACCAAAGTTATACGGTTTTCAGAGTAATAGTGAACATATTTGTTTACAAGGTTGACAGCATCAAGGATCAGTGAAGTTAGTTATAATTCACCTGTATTACTAGTATCACTATCACAATGTAAGATTACAAATCAGTAAGACAATATAAAAACATTAATTAAGTAGATATAAAAAAGACATGAATATAAGAATCATCACTACATAGTATAAAACAAAGTCGCTTTCTCTATCCCTATATCCCTATGTATGCTTAGATCTTTAAAACCATGCGACGGATTTTGATGCGGTTTCTTTAAAAGATAAAGTGATTCAAGAGGAAGGTTTATATGTATAATAACATTCATTATAAAGTAGAGAAATACTGTTATCATTTGTATGGCAGAACAACGTTTGCCGGGTCAGCTAGTAATAGATAAATGGTATAACTGGCAATTAACAGGAGAATCTGCTACTTATGTTAGAGGATGATTTGATAAAAGGCCAAACCTTAAGTCCGGTGAAGAGCTCCGTGATGGCACTCTCATCGACATCATAAGGCAAATTAGAGATGTGTGCAATGAAGGGCGGACGACGCGGTATGGACTCGTCGTCCACCGCGAGCCCGCCGCGAGCAGCCCTCGACGCAGACGGCAACACCACGGGCGCGCGTGGTCGGGATCCATATGTGTAGCTCTCAGTGGCTGGGTTTCAGAGCAAATAGAACAATTGTCAAAATAATGAGATAACTTGATATGGGCAGGTAAATATTAAACAATTACAAAAATATCAAGTTTCATGTTTTATAATGAGTAGTTCTTGTTACACAAAATCATAAGCATACAATTATTATTGTATAGTATATTATTCTGAGCAGAGTTAGTATACATATAAATCACAATGAGTTAGATTGAGTGAACATATAAACTTAAAATGTAAGCTGTGGGTATTAGGTAAGATTGCTTATTTGATATAATATGATGATGTATGTATGCTTTGTTTGCAGTACCTACATGCATACATACATCATAGTAAGTAATCTTAGGTACAACATTATAGATAGAATATAAAATTTTACAATGTATAATTTAGCTAACCACTGCTATACAACATTTCCTGCAAATCATTAACTCAAACACCTTTCTAAGTCCTGTTTCTTGTTATCCCGATTGATAAAAGGGAAAGCCTTTGTAATTTTTCCAAAGTGAAAATCTCTTGGCATGTTATTTAGACCCTTTTTTATTCAATAGGGGGGCTTGAGCCTTATGGGCCTATTGACTTGGGGCACTAAAACCTAAACAGCCTCGTTAGTTTGCCATATAATTACACCTTACTGTAGGTTTATATTAAAGGCATCCCTATTTTTACATAATGTAAAAGACAAGCTCATAGGTAAGAATCATAAGAGGCATAAATAATTGTTTTTGTACAATTTAATAAAACATATGGAAGAGATGATTTGGAGATGATAATGAAGAAGTATATTAAGTTTAATTTATCACACAATAAAATATTATATTGCTTCATGAAATTACAGTAAAGCTGTTATCTGTAGTTGTTTAAATAGTAATAAATGAAATTGTAATTGTAAGAAAATGACAATGAAATTGTGACATGACTTATGATGTAAAGTTAAATAAGCAATTTTTATTTTCAATATTACATATGTAGTTAATAACAAAATAACATGTATAGAAAAATTTGAATAATGAACCCTCAGCTTTAACAGGGAGCAGGCCAATGTAAGACTAGTCTGAATTGAGTTGTAACCTAAGTTATCTCGTAGATTGTGCTAAAAGCGCTGGTCATGGGAGTTTCCAACGGTAGCAGCTTCTACGTCTCCACCAGATCCTGGTATCCTCAACTTGTAACTGTACCGGGTTTTATGGTTCCCCCACCTCCCCTCTGAGGGAAGAATCCGGCTAGAATATACTTGGAACACATGACCTTTACTCAGACCTTCCCGGGGCGAAGAGAGCGAATAACACTCTGTGTGTGCACCCCAAGTACGAGATTAACATTGGCATGCCATTACCCTAGCATCATCATTGGGTTTCATACTATCTCTATAGAAAATTAAGGTAATATAGTGTGTAATATACTTACGTTCCTCATCTACCGAATCCGCCCAATTGTTTATTGTAGGGATTGTAGTCGGCTCCGCAATAATATCTGTGATGCTGGCCGGAATCCATTTTGCCTTCTTTGATTTCTTGCCTGCAAGGATTACGTGAACACAAATCAGATTACGGTAACAATGAAGGGCGAATAGAACAATTAAATACGACTAGAGGGCATGTAATGATGACGCATAGCGAGTGAACGACCTATTCCGATTTTGGAAAGCGGTTATTAGTGGACACAATGAAAGGATAACTCGAATTGACGAAACATATGTTTTAGTGAATTTTATAACAATTATAGAATATTTTGAACAAGCAATAGAACGGCGCATGGCAAATTAAAAGTTAGTGGTCCTAAAGTTAAGAAATGTGGCCACGCGGTAAATCCAAACGTCTGCAAAGGTGAAATGATGACACGTTAGCACAATTAAAACGCTATTAAAGACAACAATAATATTCCTAATATAAATTTAACTACTAACAATGCAATATTTGTTCTAATAATTGAATATCAATGGCAAAATCTAATATATTTCGGCAGTTTTTCTTATGACAAAATTAATGGAACTAACCTGTAGCGGCCATATTACAAGGCTGAGGCCAATGTTGCCACTGCCGCCACCCATTACAGTACCATTTGAGCCCTTAGTGTTACCAGTATTCGATCAGTTACTGTTTGCTTTTTTTTTTATATCTAAGTTATAACGAAAAATTGTCAGAATTTAAATAAGCAATATGATAAATTAGGTATGAGGAATATTGAGATATAGAAAAGTAACATCATATTTAAATGAAATGCATTACGTTTACTGATGATTTCGTATCTTTAGTTCCAGTGTAATTTTAGTTTCTATAAAATTATCATTATTTTTTAAAGGTTTCATAGTCTTATCCGTATATCATTTTAAAGTAATTTATTTATAAAAAGCATTTAAAGCAATAAAGAGAATAAAAATATAAATCTTTTTTTAGAATCTAAAATTACTCTACAAAAAGCTATAGGACCTACATTACACGAGGCTTTCGTTACAAAAAATAACCACTAGGAAAAGAGCAAATTCATAGAACCCTGTTCAATTATGAATTCAATGTATATTAATAATTGTGTTATAAAGCATTGATTGCAAATTCTTAGCCATATTTTTTATGGTACGCACATAAATTTATTTTACTATTTTAGAAGTGGGAAAGATTTTTCGCGGTGTAACTTGTATGTAATATCAAAATGTCACCTACTGGACGAAATCTCTTTTCGAGATCAGAATTGAAGAAAGGCGTAAATACGCAAGGAAAATGCCTTATTCGCATTTATAATGCAAAAGATTTTTTATTATTAACCATTATTAATCTGCTCACCACCGAATTACTTATAGGCTACTGTAATCGCTGCTTCTTGTGTTCCTGGATGTTAAATGGCATACATTTTATCTGTGATTTAGCGCTAATTTGAGAATTAAATTTTCTATCCGCATTTTATTATTACGTCTCAGAAAACGTAATAATAAAGGAGTTATGAAAAAATTTTTTCTACTTTTTAGTTTTATTAAATATGAAAGCATGGTTTTTAGTTTTTTAAAATATAATTTATTTAATGCAGTGATGTCATACTAACAATAGCCTAATATAATAGATGATAGTATTCTGCAAGCAGGGCAGACCCTGCTTGAAAGTATTCTACTATCTAGTACTTATTTAGCCGTCGGTATAGCAGACTACGTTTTTCAGGCCACGGCGCCTAAAGGAGAAACGTTTATTGTGACGACGCTGATAAGGATAATGGGACAAAATTATAAAAAATGTGTATTATTATCGGTTCTTGATAATTGTTCAAAATTTTTAATTAATCTCACCGTTCAAAGTGGATAAAAATTAAGTTAATAAATTCCTTTACATACCCAGATACATACAGGTCAAGGTAATAGAAGCGTAATAATGATAAAAAAATATTATCTATTTTTCCAATAAAATTTCAAGTACATATAGAGCTCTTTGCTAATATTTAGTACGGGATTTTATATAACGCTATAACAGCCATCCTATAAAAAGAGAATTTTAATGTGTAACTACTGGGTCATAATGTTAATATGTAGTGGTTATTAATGATCACCACTACTGTGCACATTTTTGGATTCGATGTTATGAATCTCTTTCATACTTTCTTTTCTAAACTGAATAATTTGTTCATACTGCAAACGTTCTTATAATTTACTTATGTATCTTAAATTTATATTAATTGAACGGTTTTAATTTGAATGATTCCAATTATATAAAAAAAATTACATTAACTTATTCGTCGACAGCATGTAACCTTTACTGTGCATCGGTGAAAATCTACGCCAGTCGTCTGGTAGAGGATGTCCGTTTTCGTTCACGTAATAACCTGTGCTAAGAAGGATAGGCATACATAAATACGTGGTTACAAACTCGTTTCATGTTCTGGCTGGAGTTCCCTCCCAAGCTCAATCCTTTGTAGTTGCGGCTGACTGGGCCAGCGCGCCGAGCCCTATCTCCAATCTCGCGATAGATGGCATTCACGTCGCGCACCGTTACTGGACGGACGTTTCTCTCGTTTCGCGCGCCCTCACTTCGCTCGCTATAAACATTTTATCGAGGCTTTTTTGTTCAGTGTTTTTCTTTAGCTAACTATCGCTCCGTTGATTGCTAAAACTAAAAAAATTAAAAATCTCCGTTCTTCACCGGGAAAATTTTGTTCCTTTTCAACTAACACTGTTGCTGCCAATAATTTGAATTTGTCGCGAGGTGACGTAAAGCCCGGTGTAGTGATAACGGGGAGTGATGTGAATTGTGCTGTGTTTACGTTGCGATGTGAGCGGATTTGATAGGAAGTGTATTGTTTATAATGGGGTACACGTCGAGTGGAGCAGGGCGCGCGGCGCACGAGGCGTTGCTGGCGCGACAAGATGCCGAGATTCGTCTCATGGAGACCATGAAGCGCAGCTTACAGGCTAAGATGAAGAGTGACAGGGAGTACGCATTGGCACTCTCCGCCGCCGCCGCACAAGGACAAAAGATGGATAAATGCGAGGAGCTTAACGGTAAGCTTACAAACGACCGTAGGCAATAAAAAACAATCAAATATATGCTCCGATATCATAAAACACTAGAGTCGTGTCAGTTTAGTTACATATTCATTTTGAAATTATGCGGAGAATTCGTTATTATGCAATAATTGTATATTTATTAGAATTGTCACTATTCACAGCTGTTACCTACCCTCACAATATAACGGTTTGTTTGAGTTCATCGTCGACTGAAGCGCCGATTGTAAACAAAGGAACAAATACAAATATGTACCGAGGTGTGAAGTGTTGTAACATTTATCGGACATTTTCATATTAGTAACAACTATTGAGACGTTACACATAAATCAGCATAATATGAAGCGATTTCTTTTTTTTTACCCTTTTGATGTTCCACTGTTGGATTCGCGCCTCCCCTCGTAGTGAGAGGGTTTTAGGTCATAGACTAACACGCTGATCGAATGCGGATTGGCAGATTTCACACAACTCAGAAAAATAATTTTTTTTTAACATCTCAAGGTGTGCAGGTCGCTCACGATATCTTCCTTTACCATTAAAGTGATACTTTAATTTTACTTTAAACAAAACAAATATAGAAAATCAGATTCAACATAAATGACACAGTGTAAAATAAATCACTGTTACGATCTTGTTTACTTAACAGTTAAGTAACTTACAGTAAAACGTTATTGGTTCGTATTTTTTATCAATTGAATAACAATTCAATTGTAATTGTGTTTAAGTATAAATAACAAAAGTAAACAACTTTTGTTATATATACTTAAACTTCGTTGAAAAAATTTTTATACAGCAATATCTAATAAGAATATTAAATAAAACCGAACAAATAAAGTTACTTAGCAGCAGGATTTTTAACGTCACTGTAAATACGAATTACGCGTTATTTATTCCCGTAATAAAAGTTTAAAGAAATCAAGCAAAATGGCCCGATCATTATTCTTTTTCAATATTTTTTTGTACAAATACTTTCGAGTTTGTTCTTTGTTTGCATACCAAAGATTTACCGTGGTTCATCCCCTCACGAGACCTGACCGTCTCTTTGTGACTCATGTATTATTGGAATTGACAGCGCGACCAATATCATTGATTACGACTAACAAATACTGTTCACTTTAAATGGAAAACGGTGCATTGAGAAATCGAAATATTATCTGTTTCTTATACATACTCGTACAACTTTGTTAACGAAAAATAAACATGAACGCGGAACATTATCTGTTTGTATAAGAATTAGTAGGTACTTCTTAGATTTATTGATAGCTTGTATTGAGGCTTGTTCAAATTTACGTAGACAAACGGTAATATTGCATAACATCATGATATAACATTTGCGAATTTATTTTTTTTACTAATTTGAAGTAAGGGTTTGATGCGATTTCGCTATATGATGTTGGTAATTCATTTTTTAATGAAGTGGCAAATTGTTATGTAGGCCACCCGCTGTTAGATGGTTATTATAGTTTATAGATAAATGCATTCATATAGATAAATTAAGTGAAAAGTTCTTTGTATATTTGTCAATCGTGCCCTTATATCATTATAATAATGAATTATTGTGGTCTTTCAAACTAAACAACAACAATGCCAGTACTGCTGCTTTGTCTTAGTTAATGCGACAATGGATTTATTAGGCAAATTCTGAAATATACGATTTTGCCGCCTGTAGTAGTAATAAATGTAACAAGAAAGAAAATTTATTTTGTATTTCTAATAAGTTGGTTATGTGTTTAGGATCAGTGATAGCATCAGCATGGCGCACTATGACAGAGGAATGGGAGAGCACCAGCCGGCTGATCAAGGCAAATGCTGAGGCTTTGGAGTCTCGCGCGCTCGACCGCCTCATCACCCTCATGACGGAGCGGCGGAAGGCCCGCAAAGTGTACCAGGAAGACCACACCAAAATCGCATCCCAGTTCACGCAGGTAAGTTTGCATTGAATCAGTCATTCTGAATGTTGTCATTTGAAAATGTGGACGCAAGTATATTATTGCGGGGGAAAAAGCAACTTCAAACATTATTAGATATTACACACAATTTTAATACATGTAATCCACAAGAATCAATATGCCAACGTTATTCACTTATAACTTCACAATATACTAGTTTCCACTTACCGTCAAATTAAATGCACACTTCGATCACAATTCTATAACGAATTCTCATACCTATGAGGCATTGTAATAGTACTTCGAATTTGATACCTCTTTTACATTTTTATTCATACACCATTTTGTCGCTGTTTATAATATCGCCGTATCCGATCACGTACTAGGGCTAACATTATCAAGAGAACCGTACTGAGTCATTAGCATTTTGCTCAGAGTCGCATTTTTACGATGTGTACAAAAGAAATATGATTTTAGATTTTGTTATGAAAGCAATTTAGTACATTTGATTTTATCATATTTTATTGGAAAATACATTTGGATTTTGGACATATTTGTTATTACTTGTGTCAATCAATAAAAATATTTGTTCGTGGATTAAAATACCATATACCTTTTGCAAAGTGTTTTGTACAGTTAACGGTTACGAACGAAACCTGCGCAAAGTTAAAATTTTCTTTATCCAGTATCTTCGGTCTAGCAATATGGTAGCTTTGATAGGCTTGTATTAATAATTGAAAGTGTGATATATGTAGGTACGTATGCAACCGGTTCGGCTAGTTTTCTTAATTCCCTGTTCGTTTCCTATCGTCGATCTCCTTCCCGTGTAGATAATAGGTCTTAGAGAACGGTGCAAATGAAAGAAGTGTGTCAGGGCCGGTTGCCAAGCAACACTTGCTTTTCCAACAGTTAGTTATGGCTCCAATCTGATACAATCTGTTACAATGTATTCCAATAAACTTCATACGATACAGTGATTGACGGATGGCATTATATATTGATAAACGATACAATAAATAAACACAGTTGCTGATTACACGCAACGGTTTCGTTTAATGTGCAATAAAAGATTCGCGTCCGGAGAAACGATTTGGCTTTATCGATTGGAACCGTGGTTTTCAAACGGGTAAATTTTCAAATTGCAGATAGGATTACGGACGCGACCTGCTTAGGACTGGGCTCGATGCCAATTTTTTCATCGATGTGTATATAAAACAAACCGTAGGTATTAGCGTTGTTTCGCGAGCCGACTGACCAACATCTGTTTAATTACCGCTGGAATGCGAAATTCGTATTGTATAGCTGCAGGTCGCTGGTCGTCCATGTCTATATTATAGTGCCAAGAAGATAATTATGTAATAACTATGTCTGAAGTAATTGAATGCAATCTTGGCATATTTCATATTTTTGTTATAAAATTTATTATCGAGAATCACATTAACCTGTTAGTGATGGCTATGGAGGGTGATATATACCTTTTGTTTGTCGTAATTAAATTATTTGTAATACATCAACCTACATTAAGAGCCGTTTGAAAGTCACTTTTCTGCTTCAATGGTTTATGAAAAATGTAAAAGTCACCAGTTGGAGTTTTTGTTAGAGCTGACACAGAGACTGATTTCCAATGGTTTAGAAAGTTCCGTACGTTCCGTCAGTGGCGACGTCATCTGAAGTTGTACACCGCGATAGGAAGGACATTTGTATGCGAGGGAATGCACTACGCCTAATGAATGACTGACATTAGACTCAACAGCAACGACCTCCTGGAATGCATTGGCTGGTCCTCTTGGAATCACAATGCGTGTAGCTCGCGCGATAAAAAATCATCGTTGGATTCATTTATTAAAAACTTAAGCCGGTTCCATTCGATATGTTCGTACATCTAACGAGACAAGTAGATAAAGTTGTTTTTAGTTTTTTGTAATACTCCGTGCGATCGTCTTCTCATTTAGGTATATAAAAAGAAAACCAATTTTTCCGATTGATTGTTAAACAAAGGATTTACAGACATGATATAGTATTGCGAGATGTGGTGTTCTTGCTACGTCTCTCTCGTTCTCGCGCAATTTGTCTTATATGTTGTAGAAAAGGATGTCGGACAATAATTTTGTGATTTCTAACTGAGTCGGGTAAAGCAAGTCTCTGTATCGCGATTGGCTACGCGGCACCTGTCACCGTTCATTGGCCCTGCGCCCGTGTCGCCGGCGCGTGCAACGTTGCTTTTTTTTTTTTTCATTGCCATTATTTCAAATTTTGATGGAATTGTTATTGCGACCAGTACCTAACTTGTACACATTCATCTTTATTATCGATATTAATTCATTTATTTTAAAATCTTTCATAGATAATATTTACACTTAGTTGTTAGCGTGACGAAATAGTAGAGGATCCGGTAACAACGTCGGCGATGTGTCAATCGTGTCTCGAATCGCGGAGGCTGTTCCGCCGATCGCGCCGGATCTGACCCAGTTACCGCACCTACTATTTGTCGCGGATTGAAACTGAGAATCCCGTTCGCGGCTGTGTTACGAAGCGAATAAATGCAGGAACTAGGCCAAAAGAATCGCGAGCTACGCCGTCTCCTCGCTACTCGAGCAGCTGTTAATAGTACTGACACAGTTTCACTAGATCGTGGTGAATTCGTTTTGTTTGAGGTTTTCTTTTGGAGTTCCATACAAGACTGCTATTATTAACACATTTCTCCCTTTCTCCATTGATTACTTAGAAAGTATCCAGATTTTTTTATTTACTGGATTCTAGGAAGGAGGAAAGGAAACCATAATTCGATAAAGGTAAACAGAATGTTTTGGTAAGCATGTCTAGACAACCGTCACGATCCCAAGTACTAATTAATTCATATTTAATATTTCGAGCGATTCTTCTTCCTCGTTTAAATTAATTTCTGATCTACCAAACCAAACCACCAAACGTTCTGTCAGTGTCGTATTTAGTCACTAATACAGTTTTGTTGTGAATATTTGAATGTGTGCCAAATAAATTTTGTATAGGCGACGTTTTCGTGATTATTGGGCAATATTTATATTTGTTACAAATTTTTGTACAAACATCAAACATAACACAACGGTTCACCTAGTTTAATTACGACATGTGACGTAACCCGATTGTAT
>DWUN01003903.1:0-11410 GCA_018249975.1 Passova gellias
CAATGTATGTTAAAAAAGAGAGGCAGTGTTGAAAATACGGTTCAAACAAAAATTTAGTACCTACGTTCAAAATATAGCTGTATTAAAACCTTATATTGAAATTAAATCAAATGTTGCATATAAAAACAACAAACTTCTCGGGTATTCTGGTCATTAAGATGTAAAAATGATAACTACCTAGATCCGTATACAAAAGAATAAGAGTCCAAGGAATATGGCGCGTGGTGTAACGCTTGTTGGGGACATTGCAACGACTGTTGTTGCAAGACTTGCGGGGGCTTCCGTCTCGCGCTCGGGGAGGTGGCCCCCAGCCACGGGTTGGTGCGGATGCGGCAGCGTGGCCGCGGTGACGGGGTCGCGCACACCGCTGGCTCGGGAGCGCATCTACGCACACCGGGTTGCGAACGACGCTGAAATAGATATTGTCACATCTGTACTCGTATACTTTTTCAACAGGTTTATATATATTTTGATGTCAATAAAAGTAGCAAAATAAAACAAATTTGATATAGTCTAAAATTATATTTTTGCATCATTTGGTGATGATCTCCAACGTCAATTGTTTTATACCCTTTAATTTTAGTTTTATGACCCTAATGTAAACTGCGGAATTGTAATACACGTCATTTGTACTGGAAATAAAGAATTATAACTTGTATTTTCCTTCTTTTGACCATAAATGTAATTTTGTAAAAAGGAATTTATTTGTTATAAACATTGGTACCTATATAGGCATTTCGATTTGCACAGTAAGAAGAATGACACTTAAGCAGTTTGTATGCTGAAAAAGTTCCGGAACGTCGCCAAGAGATGGCGCTAGCAATTTCCTGAATCACGCTAACGTTTGTTCGTTGGAGTTTACACTTAAAGGACGCGAGGCACTCGCGCGCCAACTTCCTTGTCTCGGGGAGCAGAGTGCACAGTGATCGTAAAGTGAGGGCACTGCTGCTGACACCCAATGTTATGTAACATAACAACCCGCGCCCGGCGCCGTAAGGAAGTCCGAGCGCAATTTTTGTATGGCCCTCTTACTTTATAGGGGGCAACGAATGAAAAATTTTAATTAATCAAATCTTACGCTATACCAGGCAAAACACGGATATGATATGTTATTCAAATAATAATAAAGATAACGAAACGAATGTGTGATGTGTGTTATTTAAATGCCTACAATGTATCCAATTGAATGAATGCTTGATATGAAAGGCTTGCTTGATAAACGCCTGATGCTACGTTACAAGCAATTTATATCAAATATATGTGTTATTTTTTTGTGAGATATCATTAAAATATTGTTGATTCTATTGATAAATTTTCTTAAGTATTATATACTAGAGTAAAGGTTGTACGGTATATAACACATATTGCGGCTCAATGTGATTATAAAGCGACATAATTAAGTTTCGTTACAGCAACTCATTACTTTATCCCCAGCAAAAGGTCGGAAGGATTATTCAAACAAATTTCAGTTCGTTTACCCTGTTAATGGATTCATGGGTATCGTAAAGATCTGATGAAAATAATATCATAAATTTTAATAATATTGGTTATGAGTAACGAGTGATGGGAACATCCTCTTCCATGAAATTAATTGGATTAATTAAAGGCAATTTTTTACATTTTTACTTACTACAAAATTACTATGATTTTATAACAAACGCTTAGCTTCGCTTACTAACGTTTCTAAAACACACATAGATAAACATAAACACATCACGTCCGCAACGCAGACAAATAAATTATGCGGAACCGGAAATTCGGTTCTTAGGTCGTGACACAGTAAATCAGTTCAGTAAACGAAGTGCCAAACGCAAGGAACAATAATAAAAACAAAGGAACAATTTTGTTTTGTAAAATAGAAAAACAAAACACTACTCGTATATCTACACTTGCTACACCTTATGCCACATCATCGCTTACCATCAGGCGGGATAGTGGCCAAAAGCTAGCGTATTTCAAACATTAAAAAAAATAATCTTATAAGTAAGAAAAAATACTCATAGCATCTGGTCAAAAAAACTTTGCAGTATGACAATGCATTAAGCTTGATTATTCTAATGGACTAATAATTCAGAGTCCGCAGTGTAATAAAAAATTCGTACCGTCCCTAATTAAATGAAACCTGTCCAATTTACTTAAGTAAACAAACAGTCACAGAACCAATTCGTTATTCTGTAAATATTTGCTCATTTATTAAATCTAAATGTTTTTATAAAGCTTACTCAGGCTTTATGTGGAGAACTACTTATAATTGTATTGAAAAAATATCTCAAATCATTAACAGGATCCCACATATTTCAGCGAGTATAAATATATAATAAATATATATACAAGTAAAAAATGATTACAATAATTACAAGACCACATTCCTATCATGGCTTTGCCCCCAAAAAGGTTGAAAGGTCTATACAAACGAATCACATTTCATTCACCTTTTTGCCCCACTAATGGACTATCTGTGGCTGGACATGAACGAAAAAGGAAGGTATATACTATAACAATATTACTGCATATAGGACGGGGGGATTCCCCCTCGATTTAATCCGGTCTAGTTAATGAGCGAGGCGTCCCAGCCAGCCCGACACGCGAATAGATTTCCCGATCGATACTCATCTTGCAAAGTCAACATTGTCTCCGTATTGAATATTTCATTGTGTTGAGTTTCCACTATACCAAAGCACGTGAAGCGAAAAAAATTATACGACAATCTGAATTTAAAATCACACTTAGACAAGAGATAGATGTAACAATATATTTTGGTTATTACAGAAGAAATATAAGAATGAATTTTGGTTGTTAGTGTAATATTTTAACGTTCTAACGTTGAATCTGATGAAAATAGAAAACACGAACTAAGTTTGTATGGAAAGCCTTAATCTGATTAAATAGATTTGAAAACATGATATGCGTCTTTATGCAATGACACATTTTGCATCAAAACGCATTTCACATTTCGTTGTGGTAGGATGGGTCGTTTCTACAATTGTTAAAAGAGAATATTAAGTAATGATAATGACACTATTTTTGTTTAGACAAACCGAGATATCCAGAGTAACTGGGTTGTAAGTTAGATGAGATGTCTTCGCGTCCACTTCTGTAACTAGGACATTGTTGGGGCGGCGGCGAAACAGAACTACAGCTACTTTGTATTTCACTAACTTGCAAGTATACCATTGCATAGACAATTAACAGGCACGATACTTTTATTGCATTGATAGTAGACGCCCTAAATTGTATTGATGGGGATTAAGAATAAAATAGTAACTTGCGAAAAATAATATGCAGCTATCAATCATGCTATTATTTTAAATTAGTAGAAGTAACTTATCTAAAGCAAGTTGACGTCAGAACCGGTGACGGAACGGGACGTAGTGGGTTCGATTCCCACCCAGCACAAGCATTTATGTGATGAGCACATTTCTTTGTCCGTTTGGTAATAATGAACATATCATTTAATTGGAACGGACATTTAATTGCCTCATTTGATACAATACGAACATGTAGAATTGTTACTTAACGTCACGCCAGGTGCCTAACGGGGTAGGCAAAAAGCACCGAGTGTCCTTGCAAACCTGACGCGCTTCATCTACATTCATCACTCTCTTCATGCATGCACACCGGTTTCGGTAACTCTTGACTACCCCGTCAGAATTGTTACAATTATTAGTATTTGATTAAAAGAAAAAAAGCTGAAGTTTACCTATTGGAAGTAATTGTAGAAAACTGATAGCCGTTCACAAAGAACACTCCGCTTAACACTCACTCATCGGCAATCTTGCCACCGCTTACAATGCTCGTTTTTTCATTCGCTTGAAAGCGCGCTTTTAACTATTGTTTCTAAATGTTTATTTCATATCTTCAAAATTGTGTCATACTTCCTATTTTGCAGTATGTATAATAATATCTTGGGGTAATTTCACATAACACATATAGTCATTGGAATCCCACATTAGGCAGAGCAGGTATTATGGTAGCCAAACCGATGTGTAAAAACTTCTAAGTAAATACTTTCTTATTGTTTTGTATTGCGTATATCGTATTTCTCTTGATTACGTATAACTCGGAGACAGGAATCGTTGAAGAAAAACGCCTTTTCAATGGTGAGGAACAACGTGTATGTCTGGATATACATATAGGTAATTTTACACTCCGACACAGAACAAATATCCATGACTCCTACCCAAATCCCCTATCAGGTTCAATCAGGTGCACTGAGCATTAGATCAGCGGCTAGGTATTACATTTTAGTGTCATTACCTTACCTTCCCTTTCTCAATAATAATAATAAATAAAAATTCAATCACGAATAACACATTTATCTATGGTCGTGGTGGCAAACATATCCGTGTTAAAGGGCTGGTTCGGAGAGAATGTATTTACAATTCCTCAAGACTTTGATACGTTCTAATTTTGAATGTTTGTAATATGTACATACATAATATTTTTATTTATCTGAGACTGTAGCAACTTTTCTTATTAGCACTGCGCTGCGTACGTCAAGCCTTATTTAAGCTCCAAGTAGTGACATTATAAAATTGTCAGCGTCACTTTGATAATTGTGGTTGTTTTCCATTTGAATTTCTCACGGCGGCATAATAATTCCAATTAAGCTTCAAGGAAAAGTTTTAATTTCTTAATCGCCCTCGTTCGGATAAATAAATAATGGCCGTCTGTTCCTCTGTGCCAGTGAAAGTTGTCCAACTTTACCAGTATCGTAGATTGAGTCCGTTTCAGAAATACACACTAATTAATAATACGCATATTTTTGAGTGTTTTTTTAATGATTTTTTTTCTTCGACTACACCAATTTGCACTAGTGCAGCGTAATGCAAAATACTCTATGACTCATGAGTCAGACCACAGACAAGTCAATTAATTGTAATAAATATTTTTTTTTCGATTCTCTATGGTTTTCAAAGAGAAATACATAGTTATGGATAAATACGCCACGCGTTAACGAATGCCTACTACCATCTACATCGATCTACTGTACCATCTATAGGCGCATACACGTATGGATCTCCGCTTCTTCTAAAGACAAATTGAAACGTCTTATACTTAGACTTAGACTGTCTTAAAATAAAACAAAACAACAAGAATTAACTAGATCTTTAGTTAAAACTTTATAATAATATGTACTGTATCTGCTCATGACATATGTACGTTAAGTAATTCGGTTTAGATTATATTACGATAGGTTTATCATAGTCTTAATCAATAGTAGCCTATTTAATAAGCATCTAATTATTGTAAACGAATAGAGGATCCCTGCCCAAAAGCAGGACGTAGACTGTTGTAACTGATTGTAAAATATTCAGTTTTGTATATGTGATGCTACAAAATCTTGCTATTGAGGTAACAAAGCTCGTCACAAGGAGCGGACGTGATCGTCATTTAAATAGCTGTATATAAATTTCACGTAGACGTGGGCGGTGTACCAAATACGGGCGAGCAACTTCCATACGATTTCCATCGCCACCGTTAATATCTAAAAAAAATTTAAAGATGCAATACAATACAATACAATACAATACAAATATACTTTACATAATATACAGACACTGAAACACATACACAAGATGACAGAGATACATATACGACATATAATTTGTTTGTTTATCTATAATCATTACAACTATAAAACAGACTAAAAATTCTCCATCCTCGTACGGACCACTCTTAACTGCTGCTTGCACGTTTGCCACATAAAAAATCAAATTATATTAGATAGTGAGTCTATTGAGTTTACACAAATTCAATTGACTTGACAGATGAAGCTTTCAATGCAATGCTCTAGATAGATGAAGAGAAAACTTGTCACGACCACGTAGAGTTCAATAATATCCATTTTACAGTATAAAGAATTGGATCTGAATTGAAATTCCTCTTTACTTTTAACGGTGAACTACGGAGCTTACAGGCGAGCGGAGTCTTAGCCAATTTTCATCTTTAAAATGGTTCGTATTTTACAGAGCCTCAGACGCTTGCAAGATGAAAGGAGCTTTTACGTTTTGTTGGCCGAAACGAGGATGTATTTTAGATTTAAACGCTGATATCAAAAGCACAATAGACGTCGTTGTTTCTTCCGATATGAAGTAGGAAATATATTATGAGTCTTGATGTCTGATTCTATATAACGGAAATTATTATTGTTAAAAAGTAAGTCGTTCAAGAAAAAATCGTGTTATGCTTTTAGTTACTACTCTTGTACGTCTATATTACATTATTATAAACACATGGACAGACTAACGGTGTCCTAAATACGAATATCTAATTTAATTATCATTTAAAAAATAAAAATAACCTACTATAAATAAAGTGGTACTTACTTTCGCCGGTTCGTGATACAGATGTGTGGTAGGCGGTGCGGGGGGCGGCGGAGGCGCTACGAGCGGCGCGGCAAGCGTCGAGGGCGGAGCTCCTGGCGACGTTCCATCAGTGGAGTACCCAGTACTATAAGCACTTTCGGGAGAGGACAGGTGCGGTGGCGGCGCGGGCCCCGTCGGCGTGGTACTTGTCTGCCGCGTCTGTTTTTGCTTACGTTTCTTGGCCCGCCCCAGCTGCGCTTCCATCCATGACTTGAGCCGCGCCCCGAGCATGCCGCCGCCGGCGCCTGTACCACATGTTTGATATTAGTTGGCTTGAAAACATTTTGATATAACGATTGAGCAAACATTTTAATTAAGTCAAAATTTTTTTGTTATTCAGTTTGAATATAGCTGTTCATTCTGAACTATTCCACCCAAAATTAGAGCATGAAAGCTATTGCTTCATTTACAAAAGGATCAAGCTCCCTTTGTATGTACATAAAGCATATTTTTATTTAAATTCTTTCTAGAAATTCGCATACACACGAAAATTCCGTACCTACTAATTATGTAGAGAGAATTAATTCACAGAAACCACGGCGAAAGATCTGGAAATGGTATGCTAATGAAGCTGTGAGTATTCAGCAAAATTATAACGATTCAAATAGAACACGGTCCATCCGTGCACGAGATTTTGTTTTCGACGTAGGTATATATATGTATGTACTCGTATATTGACGCTCGCTGAATACGAAGCAGAGGGTATGCTAATAATAAACCCGACGCGCCTAAATTATGTTAAGGAAAATTAATAAAATGTATTCAATTATTAACATAATTTTTAATTTCATGCGTTTAGATATTCCATTGTCTTCCTTAAAAGTGTTCCAGGTACACCCACAGTAAAGAACAGTATCGATCTAGCTCTTTTGACGTCAAAATATAACGGATCAACGGAAAACAATTGTTTTCCTGTTTGTAACCTCTTATTTAATGTTTTCCCAACGCTGTTTTATGGTTTATATCAAAATCCATCGTTTATAATATCATTCTGTTCCTTTTTTCCTTCATTTTGGACTTAACATTATTCTAATAAATGGTAGTTGAGCTTATTGTGGGTATCAGACAATACCTAGTCGCCCTTTTCAACGAAATATGTAACATTTACTTACAAACAATTTTAGGTAAGTGTAACAGTGAAAATGAATAACTTTTCCCTCCGCCCTACTCTACATTCGCCATCTCAACCCCTCGCTTTGAAGTAAAACAACGTGGAAATGTTTTGTATTATAAATGTCAACTCTGAATCTCTCTGACATCGTAAGTGTTCCATTTTACTTGATACTAAGACAATTTCCTGTTGAAACACTCAGTATAAGAGCATAAACACGACATATACGAGTATATAAGTACTTACACTGACACGTTCCTATCTTAGAGTGTAAGGTAAAAGTATTATTATTTGCACATGTTCATTTTAAGTTAGTATACATGAAAATCTTTGAGATTGCGCATATAAAAATATTTCAGTCTTGACATTACAAAACCTTTCGCATATACGAGTATATAAGACTTACGTATAATTAAAACACATTATAGGCATCCTTTTAGCCTCATCGCTATATAAATAGTATCCAGACTCATTGATAGAAGAGTAATTTTCTAAAGAAGTAACAAAAAGTGAGTTTATTGCTTCTATTTATTTCATCCATCTATCAGCTACTTCTGGACTTACACAATTCCGACCTTCTAAATCCTGTGCTACCTCTGTCTTCTATCATCTTTATTTATTAATATTCAAATATGATGAACATATAATGATTTATACTTTCATCAATCATACCCATAGATACACAACAATTTAAGAGGGTTGTGTAGTGTAACCACGAAAGTTCAAAATGGTATATCAAAGCGTGATAGATATCCCAACAGTAATCAAACGCAAAGGTATAGGGGTGTCAAAGAATTTTGAACACAGAAAGGACTTTAAACAGCTGCTCTCAGTAAGGTAAACCACAGTGGAATTGTTTACCCTACCCTACATCCCCCTAGAGCGTCCTTTGATGTAAACAAAAACGATGTAGTGAAATAAAATGTTTTATCGCCAGTCGCGTCATTCGACGCTTGGGAACGTATACTTAAAAAAGCACACAATGCTGGCAATGTTAGACGGCCGTTAAAAAGTCGGATGGTAATATAGATTTAAAAAACAATTCAAAACATATTTTGACTGACTGTTTGGTCCATTTGTATCCAAACCTGACAGTTGAACCGGAGAAAGTGGCTTCTATTCCCAACCAGAACGAATATTTATGTGACGAACATAGTTATTCGCTTTGTGTCTAGGTTCTAAATTTATATCTTTCTTTAGTTCTAATTTATCAACTATCTGGATACCATAACACAGAGTTACTAATTTGGATCAGAAAGCCGTATGTGACGTTGCCACAACTATTATTATTATTATTATATATGCATTTAGTCCGAACATCAAAACAACATTGAAACTAAATATGGATATCAATAGCTCCGTGCGTCTAGAAGCCAGTAGCTTAGTAACTAAAGACTAACTAACTGAAAGCTTATTCAAAACACCTGCCAATATTGAAACAGACACCGTCTGCTACGAAATGTCTGGTGAACGTAGCATCGACTGGGAATGGTCGCCCCTACAGTTTCACACTCGTGTTTCAAGGAACTCTTCGGCGGTGATCGTAAAAAAGGGCTCGCTCGAGACCCTCTTCATTTTCATTAAAGAAATGTCGCTCAAAATGAAAACCAAATATTTAATATCGACTTGCGAAACGGCTTCAAAATTTTCTTTAAATATTGCCTTAATAAAGGCGTTTTGAATTTGTTTTCATTTCTATTAAAGAACATTCGTGTCTGTTTTTTTTATTCCGGTGGTATTTGTACGACTAAAATCGTAATCAAAATAAAACGTATTTAATTTTACAGTCATAATTATGTGTCAAGCAGCGGTATCAAAACGTTAATGTCAAAACAAAACTAATGCGCCCCCAAACTTACCTATTAGATAAGATTCACGTCAAGTTACGTGAAATTCGTAAATAAATTTTCCCTTCGTCCCTCTTTTAGATAAATGTCAACTAACAATCAAAGTGGCATATTTAATTCAACTCTGCACAGCCTTTGCCACAAAATAGGCAGTGGTTGGCACTTTACTTATTGTTTCGACACCCTTACGCCTTTCATGAGTTCGCGGTAAGCCAGCGGTTCTCAAACAAGTTCAATTTATAGGGTTGTAGTTACAGATTGCTGAACTAAATTACACATTTGCATATTACTATTCTTATGTCACTGATTTGTATTTCCACCTAAGTGACAAAAGGACATGCTAGACAATATATAGGCCCTACATTTTGCTCTCAGAACTTTTACTGTCGCTGTAATAATAAATAAGACATTGATAAGTGTAATTAAACAAATATTGAAAAGATTGAGCACCTCTGCGGATTGTAGAAAAGACGGATGAGCGGGGCTTAGCGGGGCGAAGGGAGAACCTACGAGATTTAGTCAATATTAGCAATCCATTATCGAGACTTCGCCTCCCGGATACGGGCTTGAAACAGCTTAATATCGATCCATATTGATGACGTAATTTAAATTTATTGCCATGCTTTTGCATACACTTCGGTACCTTGTATTTTATTCTGTTAATATTACCCGTCACAAAGGCGCCATGTTTACGCATGTTACAAAGACTTGATATAGTTTAGCCGTAAACTTTGGTGAATTAATAATAATAAGTTTAGATGCTATAGCGCTATAGATATTGTAATATCCATTCCTACTTGCAGGATTCCTTGGATTGCAGCCATAATTCCGTCCAGTTATAACGTAGGTACTTACTATTATGTAATATTAATTCTGAATATTCTATAAAGAAGAAAACTTTTAAAGTGTAAACTACGAACCATCACTATAATATTGCATTAAAATACGTTTATTACAAAAAGCGTATTCAAATGAATGTTCAAAATGCGTGGAGGCTCGGGACTCAATTCAAAACTTCCCAGTCTGCGTATATTTTACTCGTCGCTTTTCTTGTTCGGATTTATTTCTGAAAATAATCTCTCGGTGTTTTCATTTTTACGTCGCCACGCTACGGTACTTTAATGTTTTCAGTTTATATTTCATAACCGAGTAAGTTAGTACTGAATATTGAAAACCATAAGTCCTAGCATGTTTTCAACAAACACCATAAGTTGTGATATCTTTTTTCGAATAAATTTTTGTTGCCAGTACGTTGAAAATCGATATTTTACCAAATTTCGTTTGCCCAATTTAATAAATATCGAATAGGTGGACGGAATAGATTACTTTAGCTTAACTCGATACATATACATTATACCCGATATACCTACGTAGGATGCGGTGATGAATTTCAAATTTCATGCGGACGAGGCACTATATCGATATTGGCAATCTGGAAGGGATCAACTAGCACACGACACGTTAAAGCTTATTTAACAGGAACGTAGCCTATAAAATATAACTATACCAAATGCGCCTCAACAAGAATTTAAATTTCGAAACGCGCATCATATTTACTTACCATCAGACTGTCAAGTTGGTAATTTTTAGGAATTAACTATCTACTTAAATAATACATTGTTATTTACGAAAACGACTGGGTTAAGATTGGTAAGAGCGTCTATTTTGAGTGAAAAAATAGTAGAAACTTGGCAAACAAATTATAGGAGAAAGCACCAGGGACGTGAAAATTTGAATATTTAATCTAAAGCATATTCAGAAATTTTATTGAAAAGGCCCATCAGAATTCCGGGAGGTTGTTTGAATGACTCGTTTGTTTTATGTGTAAACTAAATAGATATGTAATTCTTTCTATATCATAGTCCTGTATCACAACATAGCTTGTAAAAACTTTACTCGCTTGTTTAGAAGTTTACTAACTTACAGACACCTTTAATTGTTTGCACAGTACTTAATTACTTAAAATTATTTTACCAAGAATTTTCAACTTCATAATTATAGTTTTTTTTTTACTTTTAGTTAACCTGTATAACTTCTAATGAATGTAGAATAAATATTTAAAAGAATGAAAACATACACACACA
>DWUN01003904.1:0-11405 GCA_018249975.1 Passova gellias
TATGATTCTGAGTGAGTCATTAATTGTATGATTTTGAGGTAGTCATTAATTGTATGATTCTGAGTGAGTCATTAATGGTATGATTCTGAGTGAGTCATTAATTGTATGATTCCGAGTGAGTCGTTAATGGCATAATACACGCACATGTTTAGCGAGCGCCGGATCCGCTTTCAGTCTACTGAAGTCTTCATCTATCGTGAATATACGCGTGTGAGCACCACCCTGTGCAGGACACAGTATTTTACTGAGGGTCTACATCCCGTTGATTCTGCGTTATATATTGAGACATGTCCTGAGCGGAGCCTGCCACCATTGACATTTATTACGCACAATATTCCAAGATCATTTGTAAAATCTTCACATAAAAAAGACATAGCTTAAAGATTTCCTATTAAGAATTCAGTTTTGATGCACTTCCAAGAGTCCCCACCGTTGGTAAGACACATTTAATTGAATTGGCATTACATTGTGTATTTTATGTAATTTCTAATTTCTATTCCTCTTTTTTCATTAAAACTTATTACACATACACGTAATGAGCGTCATACATTCAATAGTTATCATCGTACAAGCTTCAGGCTACGGTACACTGGGAGAAAGAAAGGCGATAAACAGATACTCCTTAAAATAGAAATGAAGATTTAGAAATACATGTAAAGCATCAGTTTACAGAATTAATCACTCACCACACAGCCCAGTAGCGTGCACAGCTGAAGCAGCATGGCGCAGCAGCCCCCGCGCCCCTGGCGAGCGCCGCACGAGCTGTTGCAAATACACTGACGTCTCTGTTCCAAGCGTTATTACATTACGAGTGCGAACGCCTTCGCCCGCTACAGCCTTCCTCGTTATACAATCGTACACACCGCTTCCAATGAATAACCAGATAGGTATACTACCTACCGTGATTACATCTTCAAGCTTGTAGTTTGAGATCAAAAGGCCGCGTGTGAATCCCAAAGGTTTTTATTACACACTAATTTATGTTCTGAGTGGGAATCGAACCCACGACCTCCGGTGAAGCAGTCAGGGTCTGTAATCGATACGGCAAGAGGACCGTCAGATCATTATAATCCTATTTTAAGCGGGTCCCGGATCAATTCTCCTATAAGTTTGTTTTAATGATAAAATCCCTTTACACGTAAACATCAATTTTCATTTGATAATTTATTAAACACTGATCCGTAGGCTCAGTAGTTAGACACACAGCTCGCTGAGCCGTGGCGGGAGGTCGCTGCACCAACATATTCCATTTCCTCAAATACCTATTCGTTTGTGAAGCAATTTTCAAATCCGCTGTCCATCAATCCCTGTAAAAGATGACGCTTGCATCACCCACTAGTGAAAACCTAAAAAAAAAATAGAGCACAACAACCTTATAGTGAACGAGTAGTCACGGCCAGCGTGGAGCACCCACTTGTATCATTGTAGCTAGTTCTATCAGCGTTTCCGCGACCATTAAATACCGCAGCCGCTATTTAGATGATAACAACTGCACTCAGCCCCGCAGGCTGTAAGCGGGCTGCTGCCGCCGGCGGCTCTCGGCGGGCTATTCGGGTCAGATGCTCAGATTGCATGCATTTACATGGAAAGCACTTCCTTAGCGCGTTTAGCGCTAATCTGTGCCAAATCTACGGGCGTGTTAATTGCATTCAGCTGAGTAGCAGAGCGGCGGGGTCGCGGGCGGGGCAGACCGCGCTCGGGCTATGTAGGGAGACGCTGGACGGTCAATAGAAAAGAAGAGAAGAAACATAGAGAAAATACAGTTTTCATTATGTACATTCAACAAAAAATTTTTAAGTACGTACACGAATAAACAAAAAAACGAATGATCGAACCAACGAAAAGAATTTGTGTATTTTTTAAAGAAAATCTTTATAAGGCCTAGTCTATCACATTAGGTTGTCCTTGCAATTGTAGATATACTTAAGTATGTTTTTAAATAAATAAATGCCAATACAGCGGTGGACGAATCTAAAGCAATTTAGATTGCCGCGCGGCCGCTCGCCCCCGGCCTCCCCGCGCCCGCTGCAGATAAGAGTCCTCACTCGACATTTCCCTCACAGATTTCCCAACAAACGACTATCGTGTGGACCAAATATGGTATATTTTTATTTTATCTTTTCCAGAAATATTTTGCTACACAAGGTACCGAGAGCGGGCCGTGGCTTACGAAGATCGTTCCGCTATCGGGTTACCTCGATACATCGCATGATACTCGTACACTCCAAGTGTAGGGGATGATACGTAATCAGCTGAGTCTCGCAAATATTTTGCAAGACAGGTCTTCTGAATTGATGTAAAACGAAATCGTTTACGTTCACACTAACGGTTAGAAAGGAGGATAACATAGATGAATATTGATCAGGTATTTTTTTGATAGAGCCATAATTGCAACGTGCACCTCGTGGACTTAAATTATTATTAAATTATTAACCACGGAGTGGCAAATATCTTAAATGTATTTAAAAAAACAAAGTGGAAAGACACAGCGAAGGCTGTCCGGCGCCAGCCGCCACTCCGTGGCCGGGCGGCAGGCTGCTGAAGCAAGTGGCAAGTTGTCGTGTCGGCTAACATCCGCTTCGGGACGTTTTCTCTATTTGTTTGCTGCTTCGTTATGCACGACCATATCCACCGAATCTATATAAATAGATAGAGTGACTCAAGGTGAAGGTTTATAATGACATCCGTTATATAGTAGACATATAGTTATTTTTGCGGGTTCTAATGAGATGTCGTAAATAATTACATTTTTGACGGCGGGGACGGGACGAAGTCGCGGGCCAAAGCTAGTTACAGATATACGAGTAATTCGTTGCAGGCGGAGGCGTCGTGACTACCGAATATTTTCCCGATCGTCGCGAAGCTATTACGCATTTCGCTGAACTCACACGGCTGTCGACACTCGCCATACAAATGAGGCTCGCAATAAAGGGAACGCAGACAATAAAGTAATTTTTTGCGTATCATTGAATCCTGAGAGTCGCCGGCGGAACAAGGGAAAGGCGTCGCCCGCTCCGCGGCGCGCTTCGTCCCGTGTACTTTGAATCGGATTCGCGACAAAAAATATTCCATTTGCTTCATTTGAATTCACTGACTTTTTCCAACAAGTCGCGGCACAAGTCTAAGACATGACTGTTTTTCGTCGAATTGCCATCTTTCTTTGGCCCCAGGCGAGCCGGCGAGCCTGCCGTTACAAATATTTACATTTTTGCACTGTGCTTCTTTATATATTGATATACATACATTGTAGATAGCACGGGAACATAATCGCCGACAGCTCAACGCGGGGCCACACCTCGCCGCGATCTGGTATCAGTACACCGTTCCCGTCTACCGTACAACTTCCTTATACCGAAATGTATATTTGTAACGTCACGTGATGTTCTCTCAGTAACATGTCATCCATCTCTAAACGTCGATGTACTCTTCTGTGTTGTCCTCCGACCCCGTGTAGATTCTCTTCAACGTTCAATAATAATAATTCAATAAATATACCTAATATAAAGTTAAGAAACAAAAAAATTACTACAAAATAAAAAGACGTTTTCCACAAATTTGGGTACATTTCAGGATTTTGGGTACATTATAAGTTAATATTTTATGGCATAGAATTTTAAGAAAAACCAATTAGAATTAGTAGTATGATCACTAAATAAGATTGAAATTAACATATATTCAAGTTAGATATTTATAATCGACGAAAACAATGTACTCGTACGGGTAGTGTAAGTTGAAACGGTTTGAAAGATATTTTTAATACTTTATTGAATTGTAGATAATAAGCACACCGTTTGCGTAAAGGTAAGTCTTCATTCCCATTGATAACATTTTTTTCTTAAGAACATTTGAGTAAACAAAATAAAGTTATTTTAATTATTATAACCATAAAATAGTGCGACATGTAACTACTTACTATGATTGAAGTCGATTGAAATAAATATTATAATTAAATCTAGAAGTCGTCGTAAATCTGTAAACCTAATTAGAATTGCGGTAACATTTTCGGTATTTTCTCCGCGATGAGTATTTATGAAATACATATTGCATAAAGCATTCGCGTATAACATCAGTCAACGTTATCCCAAGTAACGTTAATTTCTTAAACAAACATTCAATAGCGGCCCGGCGCCCGCTGGTCCTTCGAGCCGGAGACGCGAGCAAACAGCCCGCGCGCGGCGCAAACACTGCGGTGAGTAATGAATGAGCCACAATTAGGACGCAGGTGCGAGCGCAAATACCGCCCGTTTACATAACGTATTATATATATCACAACATTATATGATAATACGAATTACAGAGCGGCGCAACCTCCTCCCCCCCCTACTACGAGCGACATTGCTGGCGCCCAGAACAACGGTCGTGAGGAGCTTAAACCTTGTTCGACTTCGAGTAGCAACAAGTTATAGTTTAATAAATACTGTTCGTTTGCAAAGATCTAACCGATCTAGTCATAATTCATGTCCTTTTTGCTCATTATTTTATTTAGCCTCTCACTCCAGAAAGTCTGGGTTCGAATCCTGACACGTAAGTGTGACTTTACAAAACAAAGGGCGTTTTACATCTCGAAATTTAAATAGCACTCGTTGTAACGATGAAGGCAAACATCGCAACAAAACCTACATATACTTGAGTATGTTACAAAATATATAACGATTAAGACTTGTGTGAAGTCTGTCAATCCGCACTCGGTCAGCGTGTTACATTATGGCTTGGACCTAAAACCTAAATGAGAGAGACCCGCGCCCGGCAGTGGCCAGGGACGGCCGCATGTCGGTGACAAAATGTAAGTCGGCATAACCTGAATGAATTCAAAACAGCCTCCTAACCGCCGTTCATAAAACAAACAAATCATAATTCACGAACAAATCTATCCGGTCCTCGCGCACGCAAACATATACATTACGGCGTATTTCCACAAACAATTGAAATTGACAATTCAATATGAGCGGCAGCGGCCGCGGGCGCAGGCGGCGGCGCTGCAGACCCCCTCCCCCCACCACCCCTCCCCACCGCACCTGCGCCTAATTGTGGCTCATTCATTATTCGCCGCGCGCCGGAACCTGTCCGCGGCGCTTCGCCCGCTGAAAGGATTACACTTCAAGACGTACTACTATACTTGTATCGAGGGATAGGTCGAGCTCGCCCGACCCTACGTTGTGGCCGGAATGTATAATGAGTTTAGTAGTTTTTGCCCAAAAAAATAACAAACATCTTCAGAAACTTTGACATTTATAATATTCGTCGGAAGGAGTTCATGGATGACTACCATTTTTTATGCAAACGTGCAGGCAGCGGTGGCCGCTGCCGCCAGCGCAGTAGACGATTGGAGGAGAATATTAGCTCTTAATAGGTCTACAAAAACATTTCAATAAACATTGATGTCGAGGACATTCTTACCTTCTGACAAAATCGAAGCCAATTTCGGCTCGTAAGAAGCGATGTATCGTACTTAATAGTTCGTTACTCGTTGCGATTCTCAATTTAAACACAAATGGTACAATTCTAACTTTCACCCTAATAAGTATCACTCGAATATTATTACAATGATGAACAAAAGTTTTCAATAGCAGCGGTCAAATTGCCATCTGGCAGTAGTCATTAAGCGCCTGCCGAACCCTGTAACGTGAAAGGCTCGAAGGGAAAATGAAGGTGAACGCTAGACGAGTGTTAATTAAATGAGATTCTACATTTACCGTCAACGTTACTACGTTGCGAAGCGGAGCCACGCTGACCCCGTACCGGATCGGCGGACGAAAGCTCACGTTGCTTATGAAAGCTATATCGGATTTCGAATAAACCACAAATCCTTCGTGACGTATCTCAAAGGCCGTGTTGCCTTTGATTTAATTACGAACGAATGTGCTCGTCACACAAACGTTTGTACCGGTGGGCGTCGAACCCGCGACCTTCCGGTTAGCAGTCGGAGACTACAACCAGATGCACGTTAATATTTGAAGTCGAGTTGTGTTCGTGCACGTTTAATCACAGGCTGTGTTTAAGATAAAACGGTTGCGTGTGTCAACCGTTACTGTTGCAGGTGGGATATTTAGGAGTTTATGTGTTAATCCGCCATTGTTGGTACAACACGTACCTTTATTACGAGGCCACGACCGCGCGGCTTCTGGCTCGCGGTTACGTGTGATCTGGACCTCATATTCGCGGATTAAGGTGCAATTTCGTCCCGCAAGGACAGCGCCGGGAACGTCGTCGCCCATCGTACAAAGCTCGATAATGCTAGTTAATTATTACGAGTAATTAAAGTTTTAATTAGAAACGCATACGACTTTTGTTTGCTGTCGGCTACGGTCGGCTAGCTCGCCCCGACTGAACTGTGATCGCAAATTTAAAATATTGAAATGATTTTATAATTGTTATAAAATCGTATATTAATTGTGTCCGCAAAGTAAAGGTTAATTGTTGAGCGCGGCCGCTGCGGGCCTGTCCGCGTCCGTCCGTACGCCTCCAAACCGCTGCTACACTGCATATCGAATTCATCTGCAAGTACGCATATTTACATTTCGTTCATTTTGCACTCAAGAACAGAACAAATAATCTTGCTCATTACACAAACGTTCGTGTCGGGTGGGAATCAAACTCGCGACCTGCGACTCGGCAGTTAACCACCTTCGGAGGGCCAGTAACGAAATGCTTCGATTACATTTCCTACGATATATTATTACGCCGCAAGTCCCTACAGGCGTCCTCCCGCTCGCGCGCTCTCGGCCCTAATCGTTCTGTAATTATTAAATATGAAAACTTCGCAAACTCAACCGTGTGTAACGTTCGTAATTAGGGCCACTTAGCGCGCATCGCTTATGTACACACATACCGAACATCGATATGCACATCTTAAACATCATACGGTTTCATTTAGTAAAGCTGCTCAGGTAGATCTCGTGCAAACATTTTATCGGTGTGGTTGTCTTTGTTATGTGAAATTCTGACTTTCCGTTTCCGAGATCGATTTCGTTCGAGAAACGAATTGAGATGGTGGTTCACTTCATGACGAGCCTCTGTCGATATCGTTTACAACATAAAATGACAGAAACCCCGATATCCTCCCTTCCGAAGTGGTCTAAGAACTTAGATAGAGTTATTCTTTAGCCTGGCTGCTACTAATTCTGTGTTCCACTGCTGTACAAGTATCTCGCCTGCAGTTGCCGGAGGCTCCAGGCTCCGCCGTGTTGCTCCACTGCGCACCGGTGGAGTACAGACTAGCGGCCAGCCCGTGTGTTGAACTGATCCTTTCATCACCATTCAATACTGTAATGATAGTTTTGTAACAATTATCAAAGTTTCATCATTTCCTAGCTTTCTATTCAAACAACATACAGGGAAGCGTCGTCGTGCTATTTCCACAGCTGCCAATAAGCTTCGGTTTTATGTAGGAGGCAGGCGGGACCGAGAAGGGCAGCACCGTAAACTCGAAGCTACAAATGAAGCCCGATATCACAATCTACGAAATGCCTCGTTTCACACAATACATCGTTGAGCAGTCACGTCGACATAACCTTTATACGTGCGATTATTCCATATTAATATTACGATTGAAGCTGCCTCCCTTCAATCGAGTGTAAAGTTCACGCTTTTGAACTGAAAATATTGGAAATATCGGTGATATTTGCCGGGTCCGAGCGCAGCGCACTGTAAAAGGTGAAAATGTGGAAAGTTCCCGTCAATCTTCGAGCGCATACTTCCACGCTCCGCGACGCCACCACAAAAGGGGTAATTTTGCACCCCATTGAGCGCGCAATGAAGGAAATATGAGTCGACACTTTTCATTAATGCCGTTGGTGAATAAAAAATGAAATTTTACCAATGAGTGAGTAATGTGCGAGCGGAGAGCTGAGGACCGGCGGTGGGGGAGGGGGCGGGGGGGAGTTGGCGAGTGTTTCTGTGGAACTGTAGCGATCGGGCGCGGTCACGTGACTCGAGAAGTTCCGGAACTACAATGTACCAATTTTTTGATACATAGGTAATAAAAGCTAGTCAAACGTCTAACAATGGCTATTCGACTAGACGATAGCAACGCCGCGTCGTTCATTACGCGTCAAATAAATCATTGGTTCAATGTGTAAATTATTTTTATACAAAATCCACCGCCGCAGGCCTCGCTTCGACGAGCTCGCACGGCCGACGCCCTCGTCGCACTCGGACCGCTCCACTGACGACGCCTAATCATCCGCATAATCGCCAATTACAGAAAGAAATAATTGTCAAATTCTTTAAAGTATCCTAGAAAATTAAAATACTGCCCAAACTCGCACGAAGTCGCGGGCAAAAGCTTGTAATAAAAATAAAAGTCGTCTGGCGGCGTCCAGTTGGAACGTCTTGGAAACGATAAATCCACCTTTATTACACTTGTTAAACGTAAACAACAGGCGAAAATACAATAGCGCCCCTCACCGTCCCGCACTTCATAAAAGACTGTTGGAAGAAGAACAATTTTTGAAATTGCCGACGTCCGTGGAACAGCTGCGGCAATAACAATGAATGATCTCCGTGCGGCCGGCGCGGGGGGTGGCGGGGGCGGCGGGGGGTGGCGGGGGGCGCGCGGTCACCGGCGGCGAGGAGTTGCCGAGTGATGTGTATTACAGGTGTATCACATGCGAACAATACCACTTGGGACGGTACCACTCTCTGCTGTCCGGTTCACTAATCAGGCAATTAAATGCCTATGGTATGGTAACCGTACTGCTGGTAACAATACCATACAGGTAATACCGAAATAGATATTTTTACTACACCCAGGCACATAACGAACAAATCTGCTCATCCTACAAATGTTTGTGGGTAGGAATCGAACCCATGTGCCCTCTCTAAAAGTCAGGTTATCACTAGAGCAAGTGGCCAGTGACCGATTCGTTCCCGAAGTCTGGCTAGTTCTAAGTTGTCGCGTATTCTTGACGCGGCACGAGGGTCTGTAGGTCGCGAGCCTTATTTCATCCATATTGCTATTGATCGTTAATCGACAAGCGTTTTACTGCGTATTCACTAGACCTGCTACAGCTGCTACACCTGTTGCACTATCGGCGGCGGTGCCCACTGCTGGGCGAGCGCGGGGTGCCGAAGCGGAGTCGGTCATCGCTCACTGATCGTGCGGTCGCAGTGGAGCAGCGCGGTACAGGTGGGCGCGCGCTCCGGTCATTAGCCGGCATTACACCGGGTCCATTAGAATTAGCGGCGCGAGGGGACGATTTCGATGATTAAAAACCTCGGCGACAATCGAAGCCTCCCGCGGGACGCCCATCGGAAATATATTGTGCAGAGACAAGTGACGTAAATCGAGGGAAACAACTTATTGCCGTCGTATTTTTTATATGGCGCTCCAGGTTTTTATGCTAATCGCTTTCTGTTTTTACCGTTGCGATGTCGGCGTGGCGATGTCGGCGTGGCGATGTCGGCGTGGCGACCGCTCGGTAGCGAGAGTCGGCTGGTGGAGTTGCTGCAGCGACGCGACCGGGCCTACGCAGTTATACAATACAATATCACTTTGCGGCCTCCGCGATCCCTTCCTGTCCTTCCTGATAAATATATAGCACATATTGAACTGTTGACGGGGAGTCGAGTCTTCGTACGGGTACACAATTACTCAAATTTGCTTTTGGAATTATATTTTCAAATGCCTCTCCAGATCAGATCCTCCCTCACTTTTCCAGTACCGGCCAGGGCCGAACCCGACAGTCGGCGTTCGACTCGTCCACGTGTAAAGGCTACGTCACCAAAAACAGTCGATGTAAGTTTGAAAAATTATTTTATAATCGGCATCTTGACTGCTTCCGGTGGAAGGAGCCACCGTTAAAAAGAGTCGTCAAAGCGGCCCTTCAGTATTTCTTTTAAATTACTGGAACCGGACGCGCGCGTCCACTGCCTCGCACGACACGTGGCGGGTGGCTTCTAGTGGTTCGTTTACCAAGTGTTTAAAAGAACACACACATCACAAATACACATATATTTGTCAGAACTTTGCGATAAATCGCGTACTAAAACATATTTTTAACATACACACATATTGTTGTGTATTTGACATAGCTGCTAGTGGAGACTAAAGACTAAATACTAAAGACTAGATACTAAATACTAAATACTAAAGATTGAAGACTAAAGACAAAGACAAAAACGTTTATTTGCAGAAATATGGGTACATATAAAGAATTCTTTCAATGGCTGCCTCCATCCTACAACGCTAAAAGTCATCACCGCTTGAACAATGACAGCGTAGTCGTATTGAGGACAGAAGAATCAAGGAAGTCCACCACGACCACCTCAACACTGCGTCGTGTCGTGCGCGGAATGGAGCCGCGCTCAGCGCGTTCACGGTCTGCGGCCCCTAACGACACGACGCTTGCGCTCTATGCGTATACACATTAAATTCAAAATTAAAAGTATTCCACGCTATTCGCGCGCCGCACGGTCCGTTCGTACTAGTATTTCCCGAGGACGCCGTAGTCATTATTGTATGAGCAATAGAAGTGAATATCGCGTGAAGCCAGTCGTCGTCGCGCTAACAGTCAAACGCTGGCGTTAATGGCGAGTCGTATTCACGTTGCAAGTTTTAAGCGCTCACTTTCAAACCTCTTCGACCGTTCATCTCGAGCCTTTGAAGGGTGAAGTGTTTTGAAAACCTTTTTTAAGTGCGTTACGGTTGATAGTTTAAGTAATTTATTTTTGAACGATATAATTCTTTGGATTTCGTTAACCGATTCGATGTAGTTATCGCTTATAAAATATACATTAATTATTACAAGCCAACGGAAGTCAGAATCAAAACTGCAACGAGATCGTAACTCGATACGCTTGCAGATTTCCGTTCATTGCTGTGTTGTTATGGGACTGATAAATATAGATACAATTTTACGAAAATAATATTTACCGCACAATTGGATGGCTGGCATCCCGGGAGACGGCGGAAGTATTTACTTCTAATCACAAACATTCGATACCACCCCAGCCTCCCCACACGCGCGGTGCACTCGAGACGGTGTACAATAGTAGCGCCAGCCGCCTGCAGGATCAAAGCGGAAGGCTTTGTGACGTATTTTGCAAATTAATGAGTCTCACACACGCTTCGGAATAATTAACACAATTTTAGAGCGACGTATGAAAACGTGAAATACGAATATTTGTTACGCGACAGAAATGAATAACCTTAAAGCCTTCTACCCGCGGGAGCTGGCGTCGGGCGGAGACAGCAGCCCGCCACCAGTCTCACACTCGCCTACGAGCTCAGACACAGCCTGCTACCGTCAAGTGCAGAGTCACAGTTGACCACAGGAAAAGCCAATGTCGGTTGAAGATAATTATCTATACGTATAAAACAAAGTCCACGAAAGCTGTCTGTTCGTATGTGATCGATTTTTTCAAAATCTACTGAACGGATTTTTTTACGGTTTTTACTAATAGAT
>DWUN01003905.1:0-11404 GCA_018249975.1 Passova gellias
TTTTACATATAAACCTTCCTCTTCAATCACTCTATCTATTAAAAAAACCGCATCAAAATCCGTTGCGTAGTTTTAAATATTTAAGCATACATAGGGATATAGGGACAGAAAAAGCGACTTTGTTTCATACTATGTAGTGATAGTCTTTTGATTCGGTTTTTATTGCGCACATTGTAAGCAATAAAAACTGAATCAAAAGATTATATTATCATGGGAATTGTAATACGTTACATGTAAAGACTACAAGATGTTGTGTTATAAAAGTAATAGGTATATAAAACAATACACAATATTGCAATATTTAGTTTTAGTTTACAATATTTTAAGAGAATTGGTCGCTTACATACAATAATGCCATGAATATTTAATAAACAAAACCTAAAAGAACATAAGGAACGACTTAAAGCAACTACGACGAAATGTTGCCAAATATTTATGGATATTAAATAGAATGTTTTTAAAGGCCATCATATAACAGGTACGCGTATCTGTAATGCAAAAACTATCGTTTCAATGCTATCGGCGTAAGTACGTAAATACACGAGCCTTATTTGTATTTTCTAAAAAATTTAAACAGTTTTCCCTACGGAGTAGATAACATCACGTGGTAATTATGCAAACAAGGGCGGCGCTAATGTGCGGGGTGAACACTTGCGCGGAGTTCAACGCGTAGGCTGTTCTCACTTGATTGTTTTAGACAAAGGTGGCTTATTCACAAAACTGTTTTACATAAATGCTGTCTAGTTACAAAGATAAGTAAATTTTAATGTGCGCCTTTACAATTTTAATTGAATGTTACGCTTTAAATAATTACGTGACACTCGTAATCGTCTGACTTTAAAAGCGAATCGTCGTGTAGATTATTCTATTAGTATTTAACGGTTAGTGTTTATTCATAATATGTAGGTCTGTTTCTTGTACACTTTCATTCTAACGTTTGCATTCTTTTTTACATTTCCTTCAGCGCGCAGCTCGATCGCGAATTGGCGGAGGTACGGAGATACGGGACAGTCCGTCTGTAGGGTATTTATTAATCGCTTTTAAAACCATCAACAAAGTTTGATGATTCTTACCTAACGGTAACAATCACGACCCAGTGGGTAACGCGATTTTAAAAATACGGATAAACTTGCGAATATTTGCCACTAGCAATCATGCAAGTGTCGACTGCGTCCAGACTTGTTTGATCACAAACCGCTTGCAATGTGCAATGGCGTCGGGGCTTCGTGCGCTTTCCTTCATATTAATAGTACATAAAAATACTGTACGCCAGGTGAGCATAGGCTGGGGTCTGCGACGCGGTTACACACTGACGAAGGCGTGCTTTTGGCGCCGACTCGACTTATGTCTCCCGCTTATAACTACGCCAGATGCGAGTAGACCCGCACTACTTGTCGCCGCAATTACGTGTTTTATTTGAAGGTTCTTTGTAACTTCGGAAGCCGGCAGCAATGATCGTTAACTTTAAACTAGAAATGTCGTACTAATGAGGTTGTTTCAATAACTATGGACTTAGAACTAACTGAGGGAAGAAAGCGACTTTAAAATGTTGTGTCCTAAAATTGTTACTTATTTTAAATAGGGACAAAAAAAACAGTTATAACGGTCACTATTCGACTAAAGGTTTTTTGGTTTAGACAGCTTATGTATGTATGTCATATACTGTTTTTACAGTTTGATGTGATGAATTCATATTAAAAGTGATTATATTTTACTGTGTTATCAGACGGTTGGCATCCGCTGAACAAATTCACCTTAAAAGATTTACAAAAGAAATAAAAGGAAATCCTGTTGTAGTGAAGTCACTTTACTAACAAACATTTTAATAAAACTCTCTTTACTGAGAGACTACTTTACTTTACATTTTGCAATATTTCAATTTACTGACAACGCAAAGGTTCTGCAGCGGAAAGATAATAGCAGTTTTTAAAATACAACCCGTGTGTCATTATTTTATGTCACATCATCATTCTTACTTCGTTGTGAGTACAGTTTCGGTTGCAAAGTTCATGACGCTCGTTTCTGATTCGAAGTTTTTTACCCCGCGGGTGATTAGCGTTCTCGTTTACATTTGTTTTCGTTTTCTGGTAGCTGTTTTTAATTCACAATGTTTTGAGAAGAGGACTTAACTGGAAGTTGCCATAAAGATATCACAGAGATAGCTTTTTCTTCAGCTGAAGTTGAAAGGAATTTAAAAACTTTAAAAGTTTAAACTGCAGTATTATCGTCGCGCTTAAATCCGAAAAATATTATCGATATCCAGAGAAAACAATTTTATTTATAACGATTTTTGAAATTTAACGTGAAAAATGTTCTTTTATGTACATACATAGATCAGTGCTAATTCCAGCGACAGGTATTTTAACCACAAAATATTTGGCCTGTAAGTACAATTCACAATGCCAGTTTAGTTTGCTTCTTAAAATCAATTTACAAGTGTGTCCATTATTTCATCTGTTTGTAGATTTCACTAAAGAATTTCACTCGTTCAGCGCCTGCTGCCTCCTTTCACCATTCGTGAACTACAGCGATATCCGCAACATTCGCTGTTTCAGAAATAACGTGCGGGGGCTCTGCTATATTTGAAGCGTTTCGCTCTCTGAATAATTTATTAGTCGAGCTCCTCTCTGAGTGCAGCGCATTTCCGGAGAGAAGAAGCATGAGCCGGAATTCGTTCTTAAGGTAACCGATATTATTAACTAAGAGTGGATTTTCTGTCTGGCTGGCCTTTCGGTCTAGTGGCGGAAACCTGACTGCCAAGATCGTGCGAAATATCGTGAATTCGATTTCCACCTAAGACGAACGTTTCTATTACAATCTGTGTCGGGTTGTAATAAAAATATGTATATAATTATTATTAATAATAATTATTATTATTGTTCAGTTTCGTGTGTGTACAATATTCGCGAAAATCAAGGTTAAGCGCAATTGATAAAAGTTTTATAAAGAGATGCGTGCGCGTATAGCGTAATAATTAACCGTTTGCGTGACGGCGATAATTACTAGTTTCCACATAAATTTCATAGAAAACACGCGACTATGAAGTTATCATAATTGTTCAATTATATCATTCTATATATTACATAATTATCAGTGTACAAAACGTGAGTTATTATTGGAAACAATTATATTTGTATCATGATTATTATAACCTAATTTGTGGTACCGTATAACTATTATTCTATTTTAATGAGTAGAACACGCTCTACGACGTAGCGAGTATCTCGAGTGTCGTCTACGCCGTAGAGCTATATTGTACGTTTACAGCAAACGAAGTTATAGATATATGTAAATACTTGTTTAAGCTACCATAGCTGGCAGTATAAATACGTGAATTTGATATGTACTAATAAAAATATTATTTTATATTATCATTTACCAATGTATACAGCTTATTATGTATTTACAGTGTTGATGAGCACAAAAAGGTTCTATTCGTCTATATAACTTAGTTTTCCGCAATTGATGGTTAGTAAAGAAGAAAATTTTTCAGTTTAATAATGGAAACTTTAACTGCAGTCTATGAATAAATAGCCAAGAAGTTATTTGTGTATCGCATAGATATACGAGTAAGTAAGACTTGGGAGTATATTTTATTGTTTATTGAGTAAAATTATTTCCTTCAAATATAGCGTCAACGTCAATTCCCAGTAGCTTTTCAATGTATGTATTTTCTATGTATATACGTGTAAAAGAATTCGAGTTTCTAGTTCGTCTATTTAAGGAATCGCATAACATATTTCATAAAAAGTCATTTTAATTATAAAATGCCGCTCATTACGTACTCACAAAAGCCTGCAGGCTAGGCGGTCTAAGTAAAGGTGCAGGCTGGTTTATTTACCTAAAAGTGAGTTTACCGTTCAACTCGCGACACTCTGACTCACTATTTAAGTCAAGCTGGGGTATTTAAATAGCTTAAGCTATGTGAAGACTATTTTTGAATCACTCGTTTCAATTTGCATACCAACATCAGAATCTATTATAGAAACCTGCAAAGTACGCTCAATGTAAACCATGTACAAGAATAATTATTAAAAAGCCTGGAATCTGCTGTAGCAATATTTTTACGTGAGTATGCTCCATAAACCCGTATATCGCTAGTACAGATGCACTGAAGCAGCCTGGTCTCCACCTCCAACACTCATTTAACGCCATCTTGATCTCCTTTAATGTCAAGCATGGCAGGTCGGAGGATTTCGTGAAGGCAAGTAAAAGAGAGCCAGATGCAACCCAGTAGAGTATGACAGGATCATCTAAAGAATAGCCGAATGATACGACAACGACACCAATATACATGTCGTAACACACTACTCGTATGTCCATAAATATTAGCTTATAAATTGTATATAAAATAATCATACGCCTCAAGAGGGCATACTCTTAGAGGGTATCGAATTGTTGATCTATGTATTTTAAGCGACCTCCACGGCAGTCCCAGCACATGACAACAGTACTATTCACAATACGACTAGTCAACTGTGCCTCAAAATAGATAGGTTAAAGTACTAATATCAAAAATCATACCTTCTAAATCGAGATTCGTCAAAGTTAAACCCGAAGAAACGTATTTTTTTATTTATTTCAAAACAGCATGCAAACAGGCAGACCGGCCATCTGATGGTAAGTGGTCACCGTCGCCTATTCAGAAAACAAAGAACTACAGAAACTAAACGTGTGTAAGCACTTTCAAAAACGACAAATTGCTAACAGTTATATAAATTATTATATCACAGTAGACAATAGCGTAACATACATATATTAAGGCAGGCAGATCAGGATACATGGAACGTGTTGGCGATGTCGTATGGTGCTAGGCGCGTAATATATCAGAGTGTGGAACTGTTCTAACATTTGACATATTGCTATCCTCGTATATTTATACAGATTGTACATAATGTATGTATTTCTCATGATGTATACGATATGCAGCGTGCTGTTGAGTTTATAGATAGAAATGAAATAAATGTGAGTATGATAATGGTATGTTACTGCAATTGTACTCATGTGCACCTTCATTGTGCTCACGATATACCATCTTATTTTTCTTATAAACTATCCGATGTTGATCCGTTTATCGTCAAAAATATTTGTATTAAATCTTGTATATTTCCATTTTTCTTTACTATATATGTACATTAACAAAGTTCGTTGATGGCGTACTTAAGTCAAACACTCAAGTTTCTTTTACAGCTTTCGCACCCTCGGAGAGCTTATCTCATTTCCACTTTTTAAAAAGTTATAAAAACTCTTAGCTAATCAAATTAATATTCGTAGTCCGTTGATTAAGAAGCTCCGAAATGCTTTTAGCGCAAAAGTAGCCAAGGTGAATTTAAGCAAGAAGGAATATTGTAATTTGACAGAATTTGATGAAAATATGGCTTCCGACTTTATTGAAGCGTATATTTAAATATTAAAAGGGACGAGCGTGTACGCGACGAGAATTTAATGTATACAAAAACCTCATAAAAACGATTTCAACTGTATGAGTGTACACTATCTAGGTTATTTTGAAAATATATGTTCTAGAGTGAAGTATGCAATATATATAATATACTACAGTCTACAGGTAGACCATGTTACTTTGAATGAAAAACCAGAAACACCGCAAGTAATATTCAAAACGACTGAAAACGATGTTTGAGTCGTAAGGCCGGTTTTCACTCGTTAACGCGCCCATTCTAGCACCCTTTAGCATCGCGACTCCCCGGAGCCTCTGTACTTAACAGTCTAATTAGGTATAAATTGCATTCAAAATTGGGCACTTGTCCGGAAATTGAGTTTTTAATGTCTAATTTTGCGGGATAAAAGGAAATTGTACGGTTATTATTTGCGATCTGTAAGTATTGTTGTTGAATGTCGTTTTTTTAATAGATTTTTACTTATCATCTAAAGTTCTCGCCCATTTCTCTTAAAAAATACTTCGTTTTACTTTCATTTCTCTTTTTGTGCAGGTCGACCAAAAAATTGTTGTGTTAGGTTAAGTATTGGTGACCCAGGGCGGAATTTTGACGGGTGACCGTTCGCAATGCTAATTGCCTAGCGTTTCTACGTTTAGACGTTATCAACACGCTAATCAATTTGTCCCCCATGTTTTTTTTCTAATTAGCCAGTCGGTGGCCAAATATTTTTTAGATAGTTTAAAAATCTCCTAGCTTTCATCTATATTGCGGGAAAGGTGTATTTGTTTGGCTTGGAGAAATAACGTCCGTACTCTTTCTTCCCCACTTGCGAGGAGATGCCTCCACATTGGGTCGTTAATAATTCGCTGTTTAGCTCACTCCAGCTACGGTGTATGCCAAGTTATGAGAGGTCTTTCGGTGTATAACTTATTGCTATAGCTGCATACTCGTTGAACTATTGGCAGCAGAAGCCACAATAAGTAAAACACTTTGGATATTGGAATTTTGCAACATAATCATGAAAGTAAGGATAAACTACATAATGTTTTTGACCGACTTCAAAAAGGAAGAGGTACTTAATTCGTCTGTATTTTTTTTTTATTTTTTTTTATGTTTGTTACCGCATAACTCTGAACTGCGTGAACCGATTTTGAAAATTTGTTTTAGACATAAATAATACTTAAAGTACATATACAAAACTGTAAATGATAATTAGTTACGCACAAACTAGATATTATTATTGATGTATCATATCAACTTATCCGTTCCAAATCCCTTTTTGTGACGTTGTTCAGTTCAGAATATATCCCGATTCCATAATTATTTTTGCAAACTTTTTTATTTTCTCTCTTGGCTAGTTTCTTATAGGAAACTGTTGAAATATATAAGCATCCCTAAAGTAGTGTTTTCTTAGAAAGGTCTAAGCTGCACTATAATTGACAATACATATATAATTTGCCTGCATCGTTAATGGTACAATGTTTACTAATAATTACACGACTGATGAATGATACCTAAGAGAGCAAACAAGTTAAAAGAAATTGCTCGTGTAATAGAATCAAATAAGTAAATGTAATTGATAATATTTAAAATTGAAATTTATTTTTTATTAATTAATCAAACCCCACACGAAATAATGAACATGTAATTAAATCATTTATAGTACACGGTACATTGTATTTGTCTTCGCACCTCCTCTGTTTTAATTAATTAGCATTCGCAACATGAAACCCATGTCTTGTTTCGTACGTAATTTTATGCTATAATACGTTTACATTTGCAAGAACCACCCAAAGCAATATTTGACTCGACAAATAATAGCAATCTTGCCGTTCATAATGTATTTCATCCAATCTTTTGTTATTGAGGTAACGAACTTGTTTGCAAGGTCCCTGAAGTAACAGAATAGTAATAAACTTATGAACAAATTAATAACAATAGCTCTATACTTACTGTGTTAGATAACTTATCTTATCTTTTATTATTATCCCTGACACCTGAACACAATTTTGTCAAAACATCATTTTGTGATGTTATTTGCTACCAGCGTTCTAAGATACATAAACAGCACGTTTCAAGCTGTTGTAGATTTGAAACAAGAACTGAGGGGCTGATTTGTGTAAGACTTTATGTAGAACTCTATTATGACATTTGTAAGAAAGAAACTTTACAAAAAATTACATACAAATAGCGTATATAGCATTTGATGTAATATAATTGTAGCACTTTTTAAAAGCTATGGTTATAGTTAGTAAATATGACTGTAACATTTTCAGTTATTAAAAAAGTAATGCTCATAACAATTCAGGCTTAAATACAAATGCGTAAGCGAATAAGTCATTGCAGTCACATACGAATTACTTTTTACAGTTGGAAATATAACTCGCTCTCAAGTAAGTACGAAAGGAGGTAACGTAATTAGACTGATGGGCAACCGCCCACGTTGCGTAACCACGCATATAAGTTATATAAGCTTATTTTATTTTTATTGGAATAAAATGCTTCCATATGTTTTATAAATTTGTATGAAGTACCTATATTATTAACATGCATAGTACAGCGGCACGCGCAATGCGCATGTACCTACTTTTATCAACGAGAAGTTTAATCTATATTTCTTTATATTATAATGTAAAATTTTACTTTTTTGTTCTTTAAGTGAAATAAGTATCCTTTGATTTAGTTAAATTTCCTGGTTTCATATGTGTATCATAAATTCATGTTACAATTGGTGAATATTACTAATGCGACTTTATATTTAGTAACTGTTACCCGCAAGTTCGCCCGCGTGGTCAAAATAATTAATTTTGTTGATACGTCATACATTTATTGCACACGTTACGGTATCTAAAGAATGAAATGCTTTTCCACGACAAAAGAAGTATATGTCACTCTCCAGCCTTTCAACTATCTTCATACCAAAAATCACATCGATGATTCTCTGTTTTGACGTAAAAGAACGACAGACGTCGAATGTCCATGTTAAAATATAATAATATAAACCAGTACAATATTGTTCTTAATTAACATCGTCAATTCTGTCGTTTTATTAGATTTAATTAAAATGTTTGCGATGCTTCGGAAATCCGCCGGGTCCCTACGATTATTCAAATAGTACCTGCCGAGATCAAAATCGAAAGCAATATTTGACAAAATTTTCGGTCAAATATTTCTTCTTCACAAACTTAGCTCGGCTACATTTACATTAAAAGCATTCCGGGGCATCTTAATCAACGGACTACGGATTAAGTAATTAGTTCAAACTTTTTATAACTTTTAAGTGAAAAGGTAAGAAAGAAAATTCTTAGAGTGCTGAGCCATCAAGTGAGTTAAGTTTTTATTGAAAAGACGGTTTTCCTTTCTCTCTACATTTAAGAATACAGCGCATGAAATAAATACCGGGAAGAACAAAAAGCATATACATATGTATGAATGTAAATATATAACCTTTTAGAACCTTCCAAATATAAATATTTATTTCTAAAAATTACAAATGCATTTACATGTATTAAGACTTTAAGAGTTGTATGAGCCCTACTATATACACATCTATGTACATATAGTTTCTTAGTTATTCGCTTGTACATATTGTTAAGGTATGCAGGTATACAGGTAATCTGAATATATGTATGATACTTAATTTAATATATATGTAGAATATGCTCAATTATGACATCAATTTCATTAAACAACATTAATATAGTATCTCATATATTAAATGTAAATTAATAACGGAATTTATTCCCTGAAGTTGAATCACGTCACGTGTAAAACATGATGTATAAAATATGAGTGATTATGCACAGCGAGCAATATGCTAAATGACGGCAAATGTGGCGGGAGGAAATATACTCATTGCGTTTCTGTATAACATTGTGTGTGTGTGGTTTTATGTTCCCAGTGCATTTTCCTTCATATTTGACAAATTAATTTATGTTTACAGTAAAAACGAAATGAGTTTGTTGTAATAATCATACAATATACCTACATACTGTTTGATAACCAGTCCAGCTATTATTTACTCTGGCTGCTGATCCGCAGATTGTGCTTTCTATGCTCGTTCGCTTTTGCATTTATCATTGAAGAACTTGTGTTGGTTTTCTCTTTGCGTATATCAGAGATTACCGCTATTCAATAGTGGAAGACTCGTTTGAGAGCAATCAAGTACGCCGATGATTACGTAGTGATCCTGCGCCTCCATTCACCGCTAAAAGCAATAATAAAGGATCGTGAAATGGCTCACAATTATCATGAGTGGAGTAGAATGTTTCGTATATCTTATACATGCATGATAAAGTCGTAAAAAGTACGATCATAAACGTCGTGTTTACATTAAAGCCTAATTCAATCGTACCATTTTTCCAGCTTTGCAAAACTTCGCTACTTGTATTTGTAGTCATAACGCCATTTAAAAATTGTTTCAAAGTGATAGAAGCTGCTAGCTTTTATCTTACTACATTCATTACGTATCTGCAATTGGCTGTCGACGCGGTTCTATCTCGAACTTACAAAGGCATTTCACGACGACGTAGATGGACAAGTGATTTTCCGTACAATTTCCGTTTTGTCGCTAGATTTAACCTTCAAAACTTGAACATTGGCCAAGAACCGAATTTTGATTGTAATTTACGGTTAATTACCTTGAATGTACAGTCCTACTGTGCACTAGTAGCGACTGTTGCGATAGATAAATAAACAATTATAGCTTCGACATAAAACACGAATTACTTGGTGACTAAACAGTACGGCCACGTACCGTAGTATTTCACTCGTAGGCAGTTAAACAAATACATTTCATAATTTTAAATTATTTCGTCGCAGAATACAATTTTCAGCTCTTGTTTTTCAGAAAGGTAAGTAAATAAACATAATTAAGGTTTCCTCGTATAATAAATCTAATAAAAAGGGCATATATTTTTCAAAATGTTATTTATAAAATGAATTTGCTGTTGTTAGGTGGCACGTATTGTTGTAACAGTTTTTATTGTTATATTGGACACCTGTCTCCTCTCATAATAAACAGCTTTTAGGCCATAGTCTACTCGTTGCCAAAGTACGACTTGGTCATTTGGAAATTCACACATCTTAGAGAAGATTATGGAAAACTGTGCTTGTAGCTTTTCATCTGATGTTTCCCTTCACCTTCATACTGACGTTTGCTGTAAAGACATAATTTGTTTGTATACTATTGTATAACACATATTAATACATGTGTATACTTATAATTCCATCGCAACTACGGACTAAGGGAACGTTGTAAAGAATAGTTTTTTTTATAAGATTGTAAACGAAAAATGTATGCACTACAATGTAATGCAATGTTTGCGACGGCGATAAGCACATTATAAGCAAGGCACTAAGATATTTAAGGAACGCAAGCAGTACTTTCCTTGTGTCTTACCAATGAAAATCGTCTCAGCAGCAGCCTGCAATGGTCCCTCGCTCATGTATACGTGGCTGCTTGTGGCCACAGTACCATGCCACGTTTAGCACCCGCAGCAAATTCTTTCCATTCCAGTCCAGAACCTAACAAATATTTTTGCTCTGTTTCCAATTAATCTTCAATATGAATTTTACTTTTGTTTTCTTAAATATTTTTTCATTAATAAATTTCGTACAATTCTCAGAGACAAATCTTATAAAGACTTTTGTAAATTGCAAAAAGACATTTTTTACGAATACCGACTTACTTCTCTTTTTGTTGAAGTTATGACTTAGCCTGTTTTATCTTTAAAAATGATAATTTCTTGAGAAGTGAGCGATTTGTATGCATGCTATTCATATAAAGTTAAAAGACTTTGTATATTCTTCCTAAGGGAAGAAAAATTTCAGGTAACGTTGTGTTCGTTTGAGATCTTCTTATGCATATTTAAATGAAGATCTTTGGTGACTTTTGTTACAAATAAAAATAACAAACGCTTAAATACTGTTTTTTTTTTTTTTTTTTTTTTTATCTTATGAGAGTAGTGAACGAGCAGGCAGCAGTCACGGGTGGCCACTGTCGC
>DWUN01003906.1:0-11402 GCA_018249975.1 Passova gellias
GTTATAGGTAATAATAATAATAATAATAAAATAACTTTATTACCTTTTACAGATAAAAAAGAGACACAAATAAAAAAAAAATAATAATAAAGCAAAAAAGTCAAAAAGGGGTGGCTCAGCTTTAGCTGGCACGGGATAGTAATATCCCGTGCAGCGCTGTTTTTCAGCCACGCCTTCTCCCAACGTTCTTATACGGGAGTTTACAGTGGATATGGTACACTAAAGGTACTACATGCGTAGTGAATCGCAAGGCTTGTTTATATTGTCACGTGGCGGTCGTTAAGGGTTACTTGGAATCGTGACTATGGCTGTCTATCATAGTGTCTGTCTGTGATTTCAAAATAATTGCGATCTCAAGCGTCTATAGTTAGATGAATGAAACTGAAACACAAACTGACTTTTCTTTTACACGTTACTCTATCTTTTATCTATCTTTCTGTTTGTTCCGACTAATCTCTGGAACGGCTGAAACGATATTCATTGGACTTTCGCGGGATGATAGACGAGGTTATAGGGCAACGTGAAGGCTGTCTTCGTATCCCGATATTCCCATGAGATCAGGATGTATGCGTCCAACACCGTGTGGCGCAGCTCGTCCCTAATAAATAGGTATAATTATTAATTGATGCGATATTAAATTGTCGATTTAAAGCTTTAATTGATACACAAACATCGTTTATCAAACTTCCAACACACTTCCGGGTAATGCATTTCCGTAATAAACAAAGTATATAATTGTAAAGTACTTCATAATAATAATAACCGGGGACAATTCCATACACGGCTATCTGATTCCAAATTAAGCAATTGAACGCCTGTGTCATGGTGACCGCATAGCCGATAAACATACATAATACGAGCTGTACCTCGCGGTATTACCCGCATAGTTTTAGATCCCGTGGGAATTTAGGGATAAAATTTTTCCTGCTTTTTCTCGTATTAAATATAGCCTATGTTCATCAGGGATAATGTAGGTTTCTAATGGTAAAATAATTTTTGAAATCGGTCCAGTGGTTTCGGAGCCTATTCAATACAAACAAACAATCAAATCTTTCCTCTTTATAATACTCGTATTAGTATAGATAAATACGATCTAATACTTTATAGATATTTTGAATCTATCTTAATCTATATAACATTGAATAGATATGAATAACGCCAAGGATAGACTTAGGCGTACTTCGATCAAATCGCTGATGTTCTTAAGACCAGTTCAAGACTACCTCTGATAGGAAAGCCTGTACGGGGACTGATGAAAGTAGTAGGAATGAAACAAGTGACACTGTTATAATGCATATTTCATACAAATATTACAAAGTGTGTTTGTTTGTCCTTCTGTCACGTCCAAGTGGAGCAACGGATCGTTGTGATTTTTGCTATGGAAATGCTTGAAGCGCCGGAGAGTGACGTACTAGTAGACTGCTTCAACTCTGGTTGTCCTTCCCTCTCTCTCTTTTTCACTCCACAGCTTTCCTTTCTTCCAAGATGTTTCCATTATACGACCTGTAAATCTTGTATCGTATTGAACGATTATCACAAGTCCCTCATTCTCCACTTCCAGCTGAACCGTCTGATGACGGAGATCTACGAGACCGTGACGGCCGCCTGCAACATGGACGAACACAAGCCGTCCAGCTTCCCCACGGAGCAGCCGGATGGCAGCATTAGCGACGGTAAGGGGATGTTCACAGTCTTTGGTGGAAACGATCTACCCAGATATATCAAACGTACAAGTCGCAGACCTTGCTAGTCAGAAATATGTTGCCATTTCTCAAGATTAAGCCGTGTTCAATGCAAATGGTTGATAGTGGATGCAATTGAAAGTTTTAGAGTTTAGCTAACCAAAATTCAAAAGTATCTGCTTGAAGTGTAAAAAGCATGATTTCATGCGATCTTCTGCTATGGCTGAACCTTGAAGTTTATACTCATGAATAATTTGCCATGAATAGTTTGCCTTTTCACTTGCAGAGTCGTTTAAACTCACCAGGAGTTTAACGGAGAGTCGAAAGAATTACGTGCGCAGGGTGTCCTCGCGGGTCGCGTATTTGGACTCGAAGAATCTGAAGTCCCTCCGCTTCCGACATCAGACGTCCGTGTGTTCCTATAAATCGGAGATCCTCGACAATCCGTATTCGACGTTCCGATCGTGGAAGAGCTTCAGAACGTCTCAGAGCAATTTGAGGGATAAGATGGACCTTTGCGACTCCACCGACTCCAAGTTCAACTTGACGGATTCCAAAGGGAACATATTGTCGATGAGAGACGACCTGGCCGCCAGTGACATCAGCATAAACAATAGCCTGGACGATTTGAGCATTGACGAGAAAACGGGATGCGTGGATATTGATCTACCCTTCGAGCCGAGGGAGAGAGGGTTGTTTAACGTGTGTCTGCTGGTCGGACTGAATTATATGACCGGGCAGGCGTACGTGAAGAGCGTGTTTCCCAGTCAGGTGAGTTTGAGTAGCTATAGATCTTTCTAGATACAAGTCCTTGCAATTTTGGTACTGCTCTAGACAATTTACGTTCGTATATGACACGAATCATTGTTACCATGCTGGTGTAGTGTCAGGTGGCAGCCTTCGCATGTCTTAGAGCTTATGGACAACTAAAGTGTGACGGTTTCCTTCTGGTGTTTATCCGTTATACGGGGTAATCTAGTCCTAAAATTGTAGTTGTTGTTGTTGCATATCATTGTAGAAATTCGACGTGCTCGCCGGGATTCGAACTTCTAACACTCGGTATGGATGCTAAAATGGGACACTTAGCACTCATCTGATTTCCCGTATCTCTATTCTCAGGTTCAAGCACCACCGCACATAGAGAACCTGATATTCCCGGAGACAATAAGCTCGGAGTCCAAAGAAGAGTGGGAGGAAGAGGCGAAAGGCGCCCAGTGCTACTCCCTGGTGCTGACCGATGAACGAGGCGAACGGTCTTATGGGTGAGACAGATTATAAACAACTATAAACCTCTGAGGTAAATGGTGTACTAGATGTGTTAATTGCTTGATGAGCTGAAGTAGTAACACCAGAAACGATTCTTCTGTTGCTCATCGTTAAGGAGTTCCTTGGAATTCTCAATGCCTGTCATCAAGGGTACTCGTTACACTCAAAAGCTTCTGCTCTTGTCCTCTTCGTGGAAGCTTAGGGATTAAGCTCTTCTTGAAACTTTTCTTGTCTTTTACCAGCCGATGTGAAAGTGAAAAAAAAGACTTCTTTTCTTACGTTTCAGTTACTGCCGACGCGTACTGCCAGAGGGCGCCACGACCTGCCTTCCGCTGTGCTATTGTTTGATAGGAAGATACAGGGCGCCCGGATTTTATTATAAGGTGAGATATGGGTGGGGGTAGATATTAAACGTCCTTGCGTATAGTGAATAGTAGAATATTTTTCTTAACGGGCCTCTCGCTGTGATAATTAGGTTAGACTACTGCAAAACCGGAGGTCGGGAGTTCCATTCCCGTCCAGCACAAACGTTTGTGTGGCGCTCATTTAATACCAATCACGGTTTGGTGACTCCTCGAATGTTGCAAGTATCCATAGGCGACACTGAACACTTACCATCTGATGGCTCGTTTGCCTGTTTGTTGAGTCGAGTATATAAAAAAGTTGGTTTGTCTTTCAACTCAGATATGTCCATGAAAAAAATCCCATGTCATCGCTGTTGAATAATCGTTTTAATAATCCCTTTTGCAGATATTGCAGGAGATAGAATCTCACCACGGCAACTCTGAGATAGAGATAAACCAAATCCTCGACCAGCTGTTCGAGATGAACTTCCCCAACCCTGGCGAGCAGATCACGATAACTTACACGAGCAAGAGTCCCGATGACCTCTGCGTGAAGAAATCCCCCTTCTCCAAGTGCAAAACCCTGCCGGACCAGAGGCGGTTGTTGGACTCCAGATTGGAAGTCAACGTGAGCGTCAAAAAGGAGACGGTCGCGGACAAGTCGGACGCAGTCTCCGACAAATCGGACGAGACGCCCGACATCGGGAATGAGTTGTCGGATTTCTACGATTTGGAGAATAACAATAATAGTGCCAGCACCAAAAACGTGACAATCAACGTCGAGAAAAATAGGTATGTGGAATTATTTTTTTGTCGACTCTTTTGGTCGGTCAACTGCTGATCGGATCTCCTCTCATAGTGAAAGGGTTCAGGCCACAGTCCACCACGCCGGTCGGATGCGGATTGGCAGACTTCGCACACCTCAAAAGCATATTATACACTTTATAACATCTCTAAGAAGTGCGGGTTTCTTCGCGATGGTTTGCTTCACCGTTGTAGCGAGTGATGTTTAAATTGTTGAACGCACGTAACAAATCAGAACTCCGCTCCGAGATATCAACCTAGAACCCTCGGAGTGGGAGGCTTAATTTCCTACCACTGGGCTATCGCTGCTTTAAACTTGTCAGTATATATATTCAAAATGGATGTTCATCCGTTCGTCGCATCGTCCGCAGAACGCACACGATAAAGCGTCCGCTCGAGCCGCGGGTCGACGAGAACAATCTGTCCGTACTGCTGGACGCCTTCGGCGCGGGGCTCGTCATCAAGGTGTTCGCGTCGCTGCTGCTGGAACGGAAGGTCATCGTGATGGGGGACGAACTGGGGTGCGTATTATCGTTATCACTGGGTTTTTTTTTTCTTTTTTTTAAATGTTCGGCGAGCAACAGCAGTCGCAGGCGGTGCTGCCGCCTGCACATTTGCAACCGACCTTCAAAATATCTATATAAGGTCAACATAACACAGGCGTTCAGTTGCTTAATTTGGAATCCGATAGCCGCGCGTGAGATTGTCCTCATTGATTATTATTCCACCGGTCTAGGGTGGTGTCGTCGTGCCTGGAGGCGCTCCAGTCGGCGCTGTACCCGCTCGTGTGGCAGCACACGCTCATCAGCGTCGTGCCGCGCCAGATCCGCCGCGACGTGCTCGCCGCGCCGCTGCCGCTGCTCGCCGGCATGCTGCGCGGGGGCGGGGGCGGCGCCGCGGACGACGGCTTCGAGGAGGTGGGCGAGACTGATTTTACGTTGGTTTTTGACACGAAACTCCTTACGCGGCTTGATAAAGGTTGAAAAATATTGGCTTAGATCGATCTGTACGAATTTCCGTAACACGGCTTGATGAACATTGAGAAACAGTGGCTTGGATCAATCAGGCTAGAGTGCAGTCAAACGCTTGGCTATGCTATTTAAATAATCCTTTTTTTAAACGAATCCGCTTCTTCCCAACAGGGCATGCTGATCGACCTGAGCTCGCCCAGCAAGGTGCAGTTCTACCAGGGAGACGAGGCGACCATCCTGCCGACGGCCAGCTACAAGACGCTCAAGACCTCGCTTCAGATGGAGTCGGCGAAGAGCAAGGACCGCCAGGAGGACATCAAGACGCGAAACGTGTTGATATCGGAGGCGTTCCTGCGGTTCTTCGTGGACATCCTGGGAGATTTCTGGAGGTTCTTCGCCGACGGGGACGTGAAGGAGGGTGGCTTCGGCAAGAACGGGGTCGTTTTTGATGTGAGTGTAGTGTTGATTGTGTTAGTATTAGTTTCAGCGCCATCTAGTGGTTGACACGTGAATCTGATATGCCTTTATAGCTTTTATATTATACGGTGTCCGCTGCATATGGGAAGTTGTGATCACACAGATCTTTTTGTTTTTCTCATTTTTGTCCTTTTTTTATTTGTAAACTTCAAATTTTTCTGTTACTATTTCCATCATTTTGTTGGTGTTCCCATTTCAATTTGTATTTCGCGCTGATTTTCGATGAAAGGCGATTCCTTATTGTCTATCTTTCGTTCTTCCTTTAAACTATTCGATTTGATTCAAACTATTACATTAATTCCCGTTACATGTACATATCTAGCCATTTTATTTCCAGAGGAAGCTACTTGTCACTCTTATTAACCTACAGCGCCATCTATCGACAACTCTAAATTTATCCCCCTCCCCCCCATTGCAGAAAGACGCCTTCATCAAGAGCGCGGCGTCCAAACAGAACCAGTACTTCCTCGAGTGGTTCACGGAGACGGCGATGTTCAACCACTTCGTCCAGAACATGGCGGTCCAGCGCTCGCAGCAGTCGGCGCCCGCGTCCACCACGTCGCTGGCCGCCGACACGGACTTCATGGACACGCCCTTACCGAACTTCTACGAGCTGTTCCTCGAGAGGGCGCGCAGCAGACCGAAGGACGGACAGAAGTGGGCGGAGTCGAAGCTGAGCTACAAGAACGCCGTCAATAGGAAAGTTAAGCTATTGAAGACTAAATTGAGAGATTTGGTCGCGTAGATGACGGTTGTTATGAGAATGTGGATTAAAACATATCGTTTTAAATTACTCACGATTGTGTTACTGTTGCTATATTGATCGGAATCGGTGATTCGCTTTGTGCGAATCGATTTCGATCACGATTATCGATTTTTGTTATCGATACGTCAACGAAACGGCCTCAATGGAATAAGTTTAATATTGCGTTTTGAAAGTACTATTAAAAATTTTGTATGTATATGAAAGAGACGACTGACTGAGCCGGAACTTTGTACAGCGTGGATTAAGGTCAATCCCAAACCCCCCACCACCACCCCCCCACCCCCAACTTAACACCTGAAATAGGGTTAGATTGTTACGAATTGGTGGGTTTGGAAGTTAAGTCGATTGTAGACTCATGCTTTTAGCTGATAAAAAAGTTCGTTTGTTGTTTGGAAATTACATTGCTATGAGAGCAAAGTCGCGTGCAAAAGCTATTGGGGTATGTATGTTACTATTTTATAATTGTATTGAATACTAAAGTGATTTAGAATTCATCCCGTTCCGAGAGTTTGGTGTTCGAATCCCGGCTGATGTTTTAAAAATTGATTTCATATTTGTTCCAAGACGAAACAGATCTGTTTGATGTCAATGTGTCTTTTGTGTGTGTCCTATTTTTATAATTGCATTGAATTGCTTGAAATCTCCACAGAAGTTCGACTGTAAGGTTATTCGTTAGAATATTTAGCGTTCGGTGCTTTCTGCCTACCCCCTTGGGGGATGGTATAGTAATAATAATAATAATAATCTCGAAATTCAAATCAATGTTTATAAGCGAATGTAAATGGCCGTCTGTCTGTTTCTCGGCCCAGTCGCAAGCGATTTTAATACAACAATTTAACGGTTAAAAAAGCATTTTTTAAAACAATCTTCTACTCCGCCATATTGGATTTAGAGTGACGTCATTTTTTGCGTATTGCTTATAGCAATCCCTTTTAGTTGATACCCATATCATAAGTTTGGTAGATCCGCCATCTTGGCGCGGCCGCCATATTGGATGTAGAGTGACGTCACTGACCTAATCGTGCGTTGTCATCTAAACCAAACGTGTTAAAGTTTCAACCCAATAGGTTGGGGTTGACTGACTTAAAATTAAGTTGCAAGATTTAACATCAACACACGTACATTGCAAGCTAAATGAAAAGCCTGAAAAAAGCTTGTCAAAATGTGTGCGACCCTCGAGCTCATTTTGAAACATCGAAAAGTTTAATTATGTAACGTCAATGAAAGACGGGAGTTGGTGACAGACTATTTTATTAGTATTGCCATACAAAGTATATTTTATAATCGTTACATTTCTCCCTTTCAAATTACAAATACAGCTTATAAACCTATTCCTCAATACATTTTTAAAAAACTAACAAATTAAATAATAATTAATGACCAATAATAATTAGTACAAACACTGATATCTCTTTTCCCCTATTATAAAGTCTCTTCTCGCCTATTGTAAACTCTCTTTTCCTCAAAAAATCCATCAAGGGGCCGTCCATAGGTTACGAGATTGATTAGATAAACTATTTCGGAAGACACATTTTTAAATGTGCGTGTGTAGGTTTAGATTGCGAAATGCTACAACCCCAGTTGATCACCACTTTTGATAGGATTACTTATCAAAACTTTAACGAGTCTAAGGGGCCATCCACAAATGACGTCACGCGTTAAGAGGCAGCGCGGGGGTCGACGAAGCGTGACATAGTTGCAAGGGGTTGCCAAATTTTGTGACATCACATTTTTTTCGAAATATAATATTGTATTTTACATATAAGTATTACAACTGGTTTTTTTTTAAATAGTTCGAATGGAAGTAGATAATAATTTCGTACCGCCGCTGGTTTGATTTCATACATTTCTAAACGTAAAATTGCAAAATATGTGACTTCACACTAGGTGAGGACGGGGGGGGGGTAAGGGGGGGGGGTGTCGAAATGCATAAAGTTCGTGTGACTTAATTAATGGATGGCTCTTAAGAGTCGATGTTCTTCGTAAGCTTCCGATAGTCTACAATGACTTATGTAAATATAGGTATGTGTAATTGTTTAGTTTTTAACATTGTATAAAGACTGCCTCTATTGTTAGTTACATAATAAGCAATATCGACCGATTAATATATAACACACGTATGTACAACGATGCAGTGGGCTAGTATATGGTGTGACTGGGGTCGCGGTCGAGCGGTTAGAGGCGCTGACCGCGAACCACGAGCTCGCGGGTTCGATCCCGTCCGGGACGATCAGCTGTATGCGGCACATTTGATTATTTTGTATCTGGTCGTGACAGAAACATTTTAAACAGACCGCGAGGCCAGGCAAAATATAGTGTTTCGTTATTTTAGCAATACCCCAGCACCAACCTTCCCTGGCTCCGCACTTCCTCCCTCCCCCTGCCTCCCCCCCAGCCTCCCCCCAGCCGCCCCTCTCACCGTCCTACCCCTGGCCTCCCTCGTCCCGTAGCTACTCTCTATTTACAATGTTAGTCTTAAACGAATATGTAATGTATATAATTTTAATATATTCCTATATACATAATTATATGTGTGCCAGATAGATTGTATTATGTTATCCGTGTATATATGTAGGTAGGCTGTAGTTGTAAGGTTCCGTGAACAGATATATCGATATTGTACTGTATCGTGTATTTTTTCTTTCACCCCATCGACAGAGTGGTTAATAACTCATAAACTATTAAGATGACGAGGATTGGCTCTCGACCTTCTTGCGATAATGATAGTCGCGCAACATTCACAATTCAATGGGCGAATTATCTTGGAGCGATAACTAGGTGGAGTCACGCGCCGGCTTCTTGTACAACTCATTATGTATGACGATCGGACTGGCCGCTCGCTCGCGGCGTGTTTCCGCGGGCGACGGGCACTGTACGATACTATTGTGACACGGGGCTGCTGGAGAAAGGCGCGAAGAGAGCTTCCCGGCAAAGCCGGCGGCGCCCTGGCGGCTCCTCGGAGGTTGCAAGCGTCCATAGGCGGTGACCACACCGTCGGGTGGCCCGTCGTTTGCTGGGCTGACTTATATTTATAAAAAAATAATCTATACATGTAAATTAAGCGGCTCCCTGTGATTTCAGAATTAAGGTTTTTCGCGTTTTCAGTTATTTAGGCTTTAATTTGATTTATTTAATTTCTTTTTGGCAATACGAAGCTACAGTTAAAGCTGTATTTTTCCCAATTTATCCACTCGTAAGATAATATATTTACTATTACAGAAGCAATAGTTGTAAATTGACTGCCTCGTTGGTCGTGCGGTTACTAGCGCGACTTCCGATCGGGAGGTCCTGGGTTCAAATCCCGGGTTGGGTACTGCTGGATTTTTCTATTTTAGAATTTCTAGTAGTGACTCAGAGTCTGTATGTGTGTGCCCGGTGCATTGCAATAGGCTCACCACCTATTCCATTTGGGACTTAAACGTAACTGGTGAAATGGGGGTGTACTATACACTCCTCTGCCTACCCCTTCGGGGATTACAGGCGTGATGTTACGTTTTTATTGGTTGGAATTTGACAAGTTTTATCTGTAATACATAACTGAATATAACAATGATTAATGTAACGCCGAAGTAAGTGATATTTAATTGATTCATTGCACTTTTCTGTTAGCACAATAAAATATGCGTTAATGTATTAATGTTTTCTCCATGTTTCTCAAGATTTCTCCGTAAATGTTGGTATCCATTGTTATTATTATTATACAATCACGCCAGGTCCGTAACGGGGTAGGTGGAAAGCACCCAATGCTAAATATCTCTGACCTTACAAACCTGACGCGCTTCGTCTACATTTATCGCTCTCTTCATGCATACACGCCGATTTGGAAACTCTTGACTCTCGTCAGCCAGTGTGTGACCTATTTAGCAGAGGTAGGACAGAGTAGGTCTCTCTATAAAGTTATCTAATGCGTGTGAAATCGGTGAACATATTACTCGAGGTGGCATGTTAGGTCGTTGACCCTATTCATTGTGAGAGGAGACTGGGGTTTAATGGTAGAACGATAAAAGGTTCATAATAATAAGATGTAATAGACTAATATAAATTATTTATTAAACGACTAATACATAATATTTTACTGATATATAACGTTTCTCTGAAATCAACTATAAAATGGCTGGACTATGAGACTAGTGGTTAGAGAATGTGACCATCAAACCAGAGGTCGTGGGTTCGATTACCATCCGGGACAAACCTTTGTGCGCTGAACACATTTGTCTATCAATTGTCTGGGTGTTTTAAAAACATCTTTATATAATTATTGTATACTATGTATGTTCGTCAACTGTTCGGTTGCTATATCACAGACATTTTCCTAATTTGGAATCAGATAGCCGTGTGTAAAATTCTTGCAATAATAATAATAATTCATGTCTTTATATTGTGAATTATTTAAAAGAAAACATTGTATACAGCTAAAGTATCATGTAAGCAAGAATTTAACAATTACTAATTCCCTCATCAACTCATATAATATTATACTAAACATTTAGCGTAACTTAATATTCCACGCAGCGAGCTCCGGGCCTATGAGTTAAGCCTCCGAAAGCCTTACGTTAAGGAGGTCAATTGAATGAAACAAGTGGTGTAAGGGGTGTGATAATAAAGACATAGTTATTAATAGAAGACGTTTTTCTTTTGTTACGAATGTAGACGAAGCGCGTCAGGTTTGCTTGGACAGAGATATTTGGCACTCGCTGCGCCCTGCCTACCCCTTTAGAGACCTGGCGTGATGTTATGTTGTTGTTGTTGTTTTTCTTTTATTGGAGGAAAGCAAATGTATTGGCAGTAGTTGAGAGTAGCTGCTGTCGCTAAAGCCGTTTTCCTGTCACGCGGGTTTGAGCACGCGTGCGGGCGACGCAACCTATTTTGCGTACATGCGTACTGTTCCTTACAATATTTGTAGCAATAATTAACATGTATTTAGGTAACTCTGTAACTAATATATGTACATACATACATAACATCACGCCAGGTTCCTAACGGGGTAGCCAGAAAACACCGAGTGCCACATACCTATCTATACTTAATAATATAAAGCTGAAGAGTTTGTTTGATTGTTTGGTTGTTTGATTGTTTGAACGCGCTAATCTCA
>DWUN01003907.1:0-11402 GCA_018249975.1 Passova gellias
AGCGCGTCAGGTTTGCAAGGACAGAGATATTTGGCACTCGGTGCTTTCTGCCTACCCCGTTAGGGACCTGGCGTAATTTGTGTTGTTGTTGTTGTTGTTTTACAAATACCCTTTATTGTACATCATAATTACGGAGATAAGAAGGTTAACTAAATGAAGCAGAGATACGTACAAATGTGATGTTATCGCTATTAACCTTTGTGGAATTTGTGGTTGTAACTTTAAACTACGGTACTTTAAAACTCCACTAGTTAATTAATGGCCTGAAAGTATAATGTTATAAGTACCAAGATATTATTATTATTGTTATACTAAAAGAATAAAACTCATTATAATTAATTTATCTCTCGTCAATACTTGAATACATTATAAGTGTTAATGAGGATCTTCAATGATATGTACCAACAATTTACGTTTAATTTACTCAAAACTATATCTATTGTGTTATTTCGACGTCTTTACAAAATATTCAGTAAACTTACCGGGGTCGCTAATTATATATTTATTCAAGATTTATATCCCTTCGTAACCGTAATAAATTTGCGGGCTGCTCGACTATTATTATTATCATTTTATGAACAGGGCTCATTTAGTTAGTCGAATATGGCCCTATATTGTTTAATAGGACTTTAGGCTTTATTAGGACTTTAGGAGAAATAATAACTTACAACTTTATGCCATCTACATAAATAGGCAAAGGCAGAACAATTCAGCGCGATTTCATTTTCTTTATCTGTAGTTATTGACGAAATTTTGTGTTATCAAAAAAATATAACCACAACAATAATATAAAATTAAATTTGGACCAACAGCCGAACTCTTGTTACTAAATTATGTCTTGGAACACTTTTACAACATACACTTCCTCATTATTTAACTTTAAATGTTACATTAAATGCTAGTATAATATCAAGATATATCAAGTCATAACTATTAACCATTGAAATAAATCATTGCGTAAGTTCAAATGCATTAACTACCTTTGCAATAACTTGACACGCAATCTGCAAATTAGGGGGAGTACAATTTGATGAACTCGACATTTTAAAAATTTCAAATCGCATTACAAAAATTTTTCATACCGAATAATGGTACACTGCTCTCTTTAACTTAACTTATGGTAAAGCTTCGTGTCAGAGGCTAATAAAAGCACCTTTCTTTTTACAAGCCCCCATGCTTTATAATGTAATATTAAAACTGTCTGATCCTAAGTTGTAAAAAGCTCGTGTTATGGTAATAAGTCGAGAGCTGATAACCCAGATTATACCTGTATATGCATTTCTAAATAAATATATATAGATTATTTTAGACCCAGACGCATGACAAATATTCATGCTCATACAACAAATATTTATACTGGGTAAGAATCAAACCCATCACCAGTCAAATAAAACATACATTTATATAAACAAGTAGTGACGAATGAAACAAAGAAACAAGTTTAAAATGTTTATTTCATCGTGACAATAAATAGATGCCGTAAGGATGTAAATATTATTTTACAATTATTTTCATTAAGTTTATTTAATGTATTATACAATAGGATTATGAGCAGTATAATTAATATAGTGTCCTTTATAGATATGTACATCTTTAATAATTAAACTACGATAAGTAAAAATACGCACGCACTAGTACCATGTAAAAGCTACGCTAAACTAAACTTAAAATAGAGGATATTGTGGAACAAAACAAGGAAATAGATGTTTAGTTCGCATCCTATTCATTTCATGGAAAAGTGACAATGATGTAAATATAGCACGGCATAAAATAGATTTCGTAATTAAAATTGGATTTCCTTAGATTTTACATCAGATCGCTATCTGCAGATATCGGTAAAGTACCTATTTAATAAAAAACCTTAATTTTCTGAATAGCATACCTATATTAGAAGAACAGTTGGACAAAGATATTTGAAAGGATATAAAAGCCTGATGGAATTGACTTTCCGAATAATATCAACTACATACATAAATGATTGTAAGTGAAAACCTATTGGATTAAACAAGTAAAGTATTGTAACACGCAATATTGGCACAAAACGACTTCTACCATACAGAGAATTATGCTAAGTATTGAAGATTTTGAATTTATTATTTACTGACCCTATACAGTGTTTAATTACGGTAATATCAAAATTGGAATAGGGACTTTTACAGCTAATACTCTTACATACATCAAACTACGTAGTACTGCGGATCGCACAAGTCACACGACCGTAATAATAGCAGTGTGTAATTTCATATACAATAAATTTCTACGTTGGATAGACAATTTAGATAATATTTTGCACACGAATATAACTATCCTAATAATAAGTACAATAAATTTCACGGATAATGTTATAAATTTGTTTACATATAATTATTATAATAGTGCTCCTAAATAGGATACTCGTGTAGCTAATTATGAAGTTGTTACGACACTTTAATTACTTGGGATTGACAAATTATTAAACCTATTGCGAAATTTGAAACCATGATTACCCAAGAATATAATTTAGTGCCAAGATTATCATTCGAACGTTTCTAGATAAAACAGTAAATAAATACGCCATCAAATCTCTTTCTTAAGTCTTCTTTAGGCGCACAATTATAACAAGTTCTGTAAGAAATAAGTTAACAGAATTTTCATTAAAAATTCTATTTTCTTAAGACTCCATTTCCTTTATCTTAAAGCAGTCGTGCAAACCAACCATGAATTGTCAATTTAATTGACTTTAACAAAATACTATAATATTCTAAGCCTTTATTTTTTAATGGCATTTAATTTGTCTAACTTCAGTAATTTAGCTTAAATGGTGTTTTCTATTCGACTTAGAAATGTGTTATCGTTCAATATGGATTGGCCTAAATTAAATATGTACTATTATTCTTGCAACTGATTTTTCAATACCTACTAAATCTTCTTTCATTTCCGTTTGAAACACTTGACAAATTCTTTTAGCTGTTTATGGTACTTCCAGAAGTATTTAAAAATGTCCAACTGTTTACGGATATCATTTTCATCTTGACTGTGATTTATCAAACTGCTTAAAATAATCAATTTGTATGTATTATTTTGCAATTTTAATCGAGCGTTCATCAATTTCAAAATGACTAATGACTAACATGATCAACACACCACAATCTCAACCAATGAAGGTACTATACGTAGTGGAGGGAATAATAAAGTCTTAACATCGAAACTGACACTGATATTGAAATTGTTGGATCAAATATGCTACATAAATTAAATTGAAGACAAATTCCAAATTTGGACATCTATTCCTTCCACCTGGTCCCCTAACACCAGTTACGAGTATTTAAGAGAAATCGAAAAATTGTGATAAACTAAACTTATAGCTACTTAATATAATTGATAATAACATACATATACAGTGGCACACTCTACAAGATTAATTTAATTGACAATCCCATACATACGTAACAGAAGTTTGGTTGGAACGCGATAAATATTTTGGGGGAATAGCAAAACCAAAAATGCTAATTCCATACATTTTCATTTATACAGCAAGCGATAGATTCTACATTTCTAGCACAGTATTGGATTTCGTCTTTTTAAGATATTTTAACAGTTTTATTACTACAAAGCATTTGAGAAATACAATCGCGTGATGTTTTTCTAACGAAATCAAAATTGCCTTATTCTAGGACACCATGTGTGCAGATAATACAATCATTGGACCAAAGTTCAACCTTCACATATCATCGTAGATCTAAACACTAATAAGAATATTTAAATGCTACATATAATTTATTTGCCTTAAGATCAATTTCTAAACGTTCATATCTTACTCTAATTGCTCTTAGTAAGCGACTATAATTGCAACACAAATCTCACTGAAAACTTCAATATTGTACAGAGTATTCATTTATAGATAATTTAAGTAGTACTTACATTAATAATTGCTTAAAATAGTACCTTTACAGATATCAGGTAGATATTGAGTATAAGTAAGATATTAAAATTTAGAGTGGCACTGTTAAAATTTAATGTCTATAATATATTATAAAGTTATTGTGCATTCCTTACAAGATAGAACAGTGGATTTAAAATTTCTAATTGATGAATTAAAACTACGTCATACATAATACTTTAACACTCAATAGAGACACAAGATTGTATACTCACAAAGATAAATGGAAACACACACCATTCTAAAACTATGGTCCCTCATCAAGACACACTTTTAAGTAATGATAGAACATACCAACCGAAAGTCTTCGGAAAATTCGTTGTGACGCAAAAAATTTGGCCCTAAAGACACACTTCGAACACTTTCACGAGGAGGATAGAAATGAACCAGTTCATAAATGTCAAGTGCGATGTACCACTAAAGCCTTCATATTAAGGGCTTTGTGCGGGGCTGGGCCATGGAGGCCTCATCTTTTCCAGCACATATTTGAGCTGGAAACTGGTGTGGAACTGCTACAGATACTCATCGATCTGATCGTAGTCCTCATCGGGCGGGGAAGGGCCAGATACGGAGAGAATGGGTAAGCCGAAATGTTTCACTGTATCCACACTACTGCTCTCATCAGATTTACTGACTTCCTCGTTTATAGTTTCCTCTCTTGGTGCTTTAGCTTTACACAGCCTTTCCGAAGAGTCCGACATCGTGGTAAGAGGTATATTGTCAGCCGACCTACAACGAAAACTTTGATGAGGACGTGGTTGGAATTTATAAAAACAATGAGAATTGAGAAACAAATAAAATAAAGATTGTAATAAAAATGTAAAATCATATATTATATGTAGATATTATAATGAGAAAACACACCTATAGGGGATCGATGAAAACGTTTGTTAAGTCAGTAATTATTATACCCTTGATGATTTTTTGTCGAGGATCAATCAAAATGTAATGCCTATAAGAATCAGTATTATTATACTTTATAGTTATATCCTAGACATTTTTATTACAGACAAAGTTGTCTATTTTAAATAAATAACTCATAGATATCTTTTTGCACTTATGGTCAAAATCATCATCATCATCAATCATCAGCTAAATAATGGATACTGGCCTCAAATGATACAATGAGTGATAAATGCATGAAAAATTGAATGACATCCATAACGCCATGTTCAGACATTTGTATACCTAAAGACTTAACAATTCGCAGAGAATTGACAATTTTGTACGCGGTTAAGTGTTGATAGCTATTAAGGAGAATGATTAAATCATTGATTGTATTATAAAATATAAACTTCATATAATGTATTTATTCGTATTTACTGTAAAAAAGAAGATATTACTTTCAGGTAACCTTAATAGATATGAAACCGATACAGAAAGAGTCAATAGGATATGTTAGCAAAATTTTACAATGGTTTCGCACCTTGCTTTACGGCACAGCTTGGACTGAGACCCGTGTCGTCTCAGGAACTCCCCAGCGTCGAAGCCAGCGAAACCTGTGGGCTCGGCAGACACGAAGATAGCCGAGTTCACGCGGGGTCGGTTGCACCGCGCGAGAAGACGCTCCTCACACTCCAAGCTCTGTGTATGAGTATGCGACCAACGCATATGCTAGAAAAAATGTCTCAGTTATTATTTTATCTAAGCTTCCATTTTAATCTTCGTTACGTATTTCTTCGCTTTCTCTCAAATCACGTTCCTCAAACATGTCCAAGTAATTACCAAAGTCAACATTCGTATTAAATTTGTAGTGTAAATCCGTTTAGGTTAAATCTTTAACTTGTTTCATTATAAAATGAGGTTATTATTTGGATTGGACTTGAGCCGGCTCGAGACACGTCGACTTGTACAAAGTGTTGGTATATTCAAAAAAAAATTTTTCCATTCGGATCTCAGGATCAATATTTTCCATAGTCGGTAGTTACTCCTTAACGTTGTACTGATTCTAACTCGCAATTTTACAAATTTCGATTCTATTCCATATTTTAAGTTTCTTTCAATACACAATTGCATCGGAAGCAACTTTTTAATAAAAAGTGTCTTACAAGCTCGTGATACTCCAGATTACTTTGTAGCCACAATCGTCCGAGTGTTCATTGATGAAAATTTAATGCTTGACTAATTGAAATTTAAAATTCAGAGATTAACTCAAAATTTAAAATTAATCACGATTAGAAGATTAATGTGGTGTAATTACTGAAGCGTAAGTGATTTACTTCAAGCAAAGCAAACAGTGGAATTAATTCAAGTGATTTGTTCCACTGTTTACGAATAAACGAAGGAAAAAATAAATGTAACTTGACTATGAGTGGTAAGATAGAGTTTATAAGGACAGAAATATGTTGAAGTAACTCAAGCGTCAACAAATTGGCACCTTGTATCCTCAAACCCGAACACGCCCAGACAACCACAGATGAATATAATTTGAAAATAGCACTTAGCATAAGCTTCACACTTTTTCAGATCGTATGTACCCTTTACTGAATTAACAAATAACCCCATACTGAATTAAACGAGTTGTAGACAGGGTGCAGGATGCTAGAAGCAGCAAGGCAAGGTTGAAACCGACCAAGATAGGACAGGGTTTTGTGATGCTCATTAGGGGAGGCATAGGCTGATGATGATGGTGCTGCTGGTGATGATGTATTAATTTACCACCGCAACTCGTTACTTGACGATGGTGCAACAAGTGCTTTGCGTACAGTTGTGTTTATATTTCAAATTTATGTAACTCCAACACAGGATACATAAGGCATCAACCCCTTCTTTAGTCTCGGGACAGAATAGAGTTTGAGGTCTTAACTGGATTAGAGAAAGGGTCGGTAATAAGATTATTTTAGAATCTCTCAAAAGAACCAACGGAGTTTAATTACAATTGTATTCCGATGTTACGAATATTGTTGTGAACATTATTAAGGCTGGCGTTGATTCGTGGGCGCGATGGTGTTTTAGACGTGCGCGCATAAAAACACAAGGCATGTACTCCAATAGCGTTCATTAGTGTCGGATGGCTCTTCGATATACAATTCCCATAAAATGGCTTGACGATGGATATGAATAATAATATTAAAACCGTTAATTCCACGCGCTCTGTAAACCGCAAAAAATTCTTTTTTACTATCTCCCTCGAACATTTCCCAACAATCAGTTTTCATTTCATACCTCAACATGAAATATCTTTCATATCAAAATATTCGGTATATTCATAAGATTTACGTGTCGTATATTATCTTTACTTATACCTATCTTTTGCAATATTTCTTCGCGAATTGAATTTCCCTTAAGCTAACAAATTACAATTGTTTGTGAGTAACTCATTGTTACGAAACTATTTTTTAGTAATAAATGTACTGTCTAACATTAAAGAAAGTAGTAACAAATTAAATGTAATACATCAACACACTGAAATATAATGTACTTACTTAAAAACAAAATGACTGCGGTAGTTTCAGGAACTTTCGTACTGTTGAAGATAGTTTATACTTAAGACAAGCAAGTTTTGTGTAAAGTGAAGTGAAGCGGCGAAACTTTGAGTCTAACACACGTTGGAAATTTGCATAGTAAGTACCTACTTGAAGATAGTTTTTATGTTTTTCTGATCGTTGGATAGGTTAGTTGTTCACCATCTTTTTGTTTCTTTGCTTTAAAATTTAACTAAAACGTATTTAAAGTCACACATCACACACACACACATTTAAAGTCATAACAACAACTTTACGATCAACTCCAAGATACTAAGAAATGATAATTGGAATATTTTCATGTAAAATTATCAATACATACCATATACATATTTTGTATCAGATTTATCCAATACAATCATATCGGAAAACATCCTTACGTTTGAATTATAGTTGTAAAGCATGTCGTAATGTTTTAACTTCTCTACAAAGTAGCACTTAAAATATAAACAATGACTTGCTTAACAATCAAAATTGATTAAGCAATCGGCTAATTATTAGCCATGTTTGATCTTCTGTAGAAAAGTGAAGTAAACTATTATACTTTATGTTGTTAACAAAATTGTTTAAATAACCTATTTTTATTACACTTCAATTAGTAATTTTTGATATTAAATTATCGCAATGATTACTGATATAAAATATTTTTAGGCTTGTAAAGTGATTCTAGTTAGAAAAGCAGATCTCCAAGGTGTAAAACGAAATAATGAAATTCATTACGACGAAAATCATTACCAGATCTCTCATAAGTGAGATTATGCAAAACAGAGCCTGCGTATTAAATTATAAACGAGATAGTCGTGAAACTGACGTGGAGTGGACGATATTATTCAATAAAGTTCCACGCATTCGCATGGCCCAAGGCTATAGGAAAATAGCGCTCGAAAGAGGAATAAATTAGCCACCTATTTCTACTTATTCACAAAAGCCAAACATAATTTTTACATAGTCGTTAAGTTCTAGTGAGAATTACATACATATATAGCAATATTTTATAATATTCCGTAATTGCAATATGTTTTCAAGTAATACAGATAACTGACAGAAAAATGATAAAAACAAGTATTGTTGTGACCAATATATAATACAGTGTAACATACTTTCAAACAACATTACTAGAGATTAGGTGATTGTTAACATTTGTGATATGCAAATACAGAAAATTTTTGGTGATAGCTATTCAATGTAGCGGTGAATACAAACTGTCTCAGGGAATTCATTTTTTTTATTCAAGTCTAAACTGGTTAGCAAACGTACTAAGATCTAGGTCTTTCCAATTTAGCGATTAACAGCAACGCAACTAGAGTTTCTGTCTTCTTGTTTTCCTTTGATACCTAATTACCGTTGAATACCAAGTATCTTGGACACTCGTTTACAGTTTATATAGCACTGAAATATGTATATACAAGTACTGTTATTTTGGATACCTACACGTATGTACGTAGTGTTTTGAATCTTCCAAGTTATTACTTACTTCAAACACTCGCCTGTAACTTCTCACATCCTAAGCGCTCATGTTTACTTATAAGTCACGAGAACAATGCCCTTAGTTACAGATGTTGCGTACCTTTCTAATATGGAATTCTATTATTAATTACTCTGATTGTGTGACTGTTCCAACGTAATTGTTCCAGTTCGTAACGGTTGAGTAGGCATATTATTCTATTCGCAAACTGTTTAACCACTGGTGACAATGGAAATGTCGCCTAAGCCAAAAAACAACATACACTTTTGTAACAATAAAGTTTTATTATTTGCCAACTTTTTCTCTAGATCTGCCTTGCCTGGGGGTAATAAGGTAGGTTTAGCCGCCGATTCGATTTTAAGTGGGTGCGTATTTAGAAAGATATATAGGTGCATATGATTTATCAGCTCTCTGGTTACCATAGTACGAGCTCTGCTTAGATTGTAATCAGTTGTCTTTTGTCTTTTATATTTTTATTTATAGTTGTCAGGAATAGGAAAACACTTCTCATCTAACCATTCAGTAATTGAATAATTTGTATCATGACCTTATATAATTGACATAGGCTTCTTAGCATTGAATGACGTATTAAAATAATGCTATCTTAATTTAATATTAAACAAAATTAGTATAATTTCAGAAGTGTGGTTTGATCGTACTGTTCCTGTAGCATCCTTGTAATTGCTCATGTATGAGCCAAGGATGAAATTTTTGTTTAGGTAGGTATTATACTTACGAGTATATGGGTGGCACACGAAAAAGCCTTTTACGCCTAGGGACGACCGCAGCGGGCATAATTTGTAAATGGCAGTGGCCTTTTATATAACGAATTTAAGCAATTTGCAAAAATACAATTACACTCGACAAATTCAGAGGATATGGATTTTAAAAAATGGTCCCCAAAATATCTGCAGCTGCCAATTAACATCAAGGGGAGTGAACTCCGTTGGCCACTTCGGTGAATGCGTTGTTGAATTTTAGCGGAAAAACCTGACTATGATCAAAAAGGGAGAAGTTAATGGGAAACCCGAGTACTGTAATGCGGGACTCTTCAATTAAGGCGCAAAAATAGCTCTTTCAATGATGGCAAAAGTGTAAATGCGGAGATATACCTAAGCATTTACCATTAATTGGCATTTTTATCTGTTTGCAAAGCTTTGATTTGGAAATAAAAGATTATTGCTTAGTTTTACGTTTATTACTGTTACGTTATATAATACATTAGTTACTTTTACGTCACTTATTTTTAAGAAAATCTTTCGTTATACATATAAGTCGTGTGAACCTATTTTATTAACTGTCAAAAGCATTTTCCAAAGCACTTGATTTCATATTTCGAAATAACTGTGGCGCGATACTTGACGATCTTGATTTCATACGTTTAAGATTGAAGGTGGATTTTCTTCATTTGGTGTCATGTTTCTATCGTATAATTTCGAGGAAATATAATTTTCACTCTCAAAAGAAATTATATGCTAATTTGAGCACAGTTATTAAAATGTTTCACAAGGACCTTTTTAAATGAAGCCAATTTCCTAAAATCCGTGGCGAATAATTTCGTAATTCATATTATTAATAACTTACAAGAACAAAAAGTGCTGAATCATGATTGTTTTAATAATAGGCTAGAATGAAAAGCCTTCGCATGTAGGCGTTGAATATGTAAATTGGGCTTGAATTTAATTAGTCAGTTCATAACATCATACTTCATTGAAATTGAAATGGTGTTAAATGTCACAGATGTTATTACAATTTTGATACAGTTTATTAATTAAATATCAAATTAACATCACACAAATCAATGAAATCTCATGGCCTTCGCAAACATATTTGTTCTGAGTGCGATACTAATCCACAACCCACGAATCAGCAATCAAGCATACTGGACCAAGGTCTATCTCCAATCGCTTCAATTATTCAGTTATTATGAATACACAAGTGTACCTAATTTCTTTAATCTCAATTTATCTTATACTATTACAATGTTTTTAAAACAATACAATATACAGTGTTTGTTACTAGAACTTTTATTCCTCTCCCTATAAAGCGGGTATTTACAAAAAAATATTGAAGTATACAATATGGATCACGTTCAACATGAAATAAAAAGAGACATTAAATTCCCAACGATCTTTATAGCTCAAGCACACAACCAGACAATTACTTAAACAATATTATGTGAATTGCTGCGAAAAAATAAGATAATGTGGCTCGACCCTAAGCCATCGTGTTTCTTGCTGACGTGCCTGTGTGCCTGTGAAACCGAACAATGTCAAAACCGTTCTTTCACAAAAAAAACCGGTGCAAAAACGCTGGACGTCGTAGCGTGCGTGTAGGTTTTACGGTATGTGAAGGACTATGCAACCCGTGACACACTGCTGTAGAGAACCATTAATGTAATCAGCTGTTCAATTATATATACAAAATGCTCAAATTGTTGATTTGAATCCATCGGTGATATCTTTCATGTATGCTTATAACGCTTTATATTTCCAGAATAAGGTAATATTTTTAATAATACCTTTCAATCTTTTATTGATTAATTTACATTATA
>DWUN01003908.1:0-11400 GCA_018249975.1 Passova gellias
CAACCCGGGATTTGAACCCAGGACCTCCCGATCGGCAGTCGCGCTAGCAACCGCACGACCAACGAGGCAGTCAACATATCTAAACCCACATATTTATTGTGCATGGCCCGTATACTGTTCTTTTGTAATTTTCTCTGTATTTTCCCTATACATCCATATATATGGTACAAAGTTTATATACCTGTAGTCATATTTACGACGCTCAGAGTCGGCAGTCATGCCTCCTTCAGTTTTTATCTCAATATAATCTATATCGTTTCCTCTGTATATTTTTCTCCACATTTGCCTGGAAAAATGAAACAATAGTCTAAATAAACTGTTCACTAAACTTTGGTTGAATGCAAATTCACAATATTTTAGGCAACTATTAAAATTTATTTGTTATTGACCAATGGACTATATGAACAAAGAAAGAATATAATTGCAAATTTTAACACTTTACAGCTTCACTTGAAGACAACTGTAAAGTCTATTTTTACCTTATAATGAGATTGATATTTTCCATTTTTTCTCTGTGGAACTCCATCAGACATTTCTCTAAAGCCACCGAATAATCCCTGATATCCTTGTCAATAGCTTTTGTTACATGAAGTTTGTAGAACGCCTGCCTGTATTTAGTTTCTATATTTTTCTTCAGAAACTTGTTCAGATCACTCTTGCTTCGTTTCAATTGATCCTAAAATATTTTCTAATTATAACTTGTTCTTTTTAAATTGAAATATATAAATTTAAAACATAAGCACATAAGATATTAATCCGGGCTTAACTTTTTGTAAATGTCCATAGTGTTTTACAATAGGATTTCATTTCAAATTACAAACATCCAATACAATTCTAGTTAAGTAAGGAAAATTACTTAAGTTTAACTCAGTAAATCGTTTTTAAACCAATAGCCTCATTTAATAGTGAATTACACGTTGAATTGATATATTGATATGTTTGGGAACGGGAATACTTACTGGAAAAGTGTTACCCAAAAAAGCTTCAAGCTTTTCTCGCACTTCTTTTACGGTGAAATATCACAACTATCACATATGGCAATTTAATTTGTTAGCAAAATATCAACATGTCTAAAATGTTCTGTCCTGTTGAAAATACAATTTCTTACCAGAAGAGTTCGCAAACTACCTTCGTTGAGTGCCTTTTCTCTGCATAGTTTGGTCTGTTGCGTGAGCAGAGACTCCTTCTCAGAGATCATGTCGACGCTGACGCCGCTCAGTTTGTCGTTAATATTCTTCAGTTCCTCCTCGTACTTGGCTATGCCGGCCTGAGCCGTTAGCAACTTTAAATTATCATCCAAGTTGCGCTTGTACACCTACAACATAAATATATACTACACATATAACAGTGGGAGCCAATATGTAAAATACATTAACAATAGTAGATTCTGAGTGGCCAGTGTTTTGCAGCAGATTATTGTTTGTTAGGTCATCGGGTGATACATTTATAATTGACACAAATAGATGATAATTAATGTTTTATCACAGTGAGGTAACATTGAGTTGCGAGGACTGTACCTCCTGTTTTGCTATTTCATCTTTCAGCGAATCAATCCTCTTTGTAAGGGTGTCCCGATCGATCATAATCTGTTTCTGTTTGTCCATCAGTTTTTTATTAGCTTTGCTGATTTCCTCGATCTCGTTGGGTATATTTCTAGCCAAATGCTGCTTGATTTCCTTTTGAATGGTCTCGACCTTATCGAAGGCATGTTCCACCTTTGTTATGAAAGTCTTTTTAATTTCAATTTCGGCCCTGAAAATATAAGTTGAGCATGTTGTAAGCCGCCGCTAGATGTCGCTGTGCGTGGGGGACAAGTAGTATATAATATGTGTTTGCCAATGCCATGTGTATTATTGTATGATTATAAATAAATAATAGTGCATGTATAGCCATATCGTAATTTATTTAATCAAGACTTAAAATATTCAAATTATTTGATGATATAATATATATTACCTGTTCTTCTTTACAACTTCATTTTTGGAATCTTCCTTTTCTTTGAGCACCGCCACGAGAGGTTCAGTTCCATTCTGCAGTTCTTTTAATTCCTCAATGAACTTTACCTTATCTGCCTCTAGTTGCTTCTCTGTTTCTTGTAAGCTATATAGTTCTTGGATCTGGCAAAAAAAAGAATATTAAGACACTTTCACACTTGTAAATTGCAGCATTTGGAAAAGTTTCTTACGGTCCAGCGCTACAAGGTTTTTTTATAACTATTTCGGTTTTGTTCTCGGGTTCGGCTCATTGTCTTACGCGACGATAATTTTTTAATTACACGATTGGCTACCTTTCGGTCGGAATCCCGCCCGATTGAAAGTGTAGAAGCATCGTAACATGGACCACTCAAGCTTGAAAATCCCGGGCGACCGGTCACACGAGTACTGGAAGGGAGGTGGATAAAAGGAAAGGGGCACCTTTTTCTGCACTTCGCGCAACTGCTCATTAGCGGCGTTCTTGTCGTCGGCGAGCGCTTGCAGGCGCTGCGTGTGCGTCGCCAGCCGCCCCTGCGCGCCCCTCACGCGCCCCCGCGCGGCCTTCGCCTTCCCCTGCAGCTCGGCGTGCCGCGCGCGCGCCTCCTCCAGCGACATGTCCGTCACGGCGTCCACACATGCCGCCCGCGCCTTTTCCACCTACATCGCGACCGAATTGCATTTCAATATAAAAAAAATAAAAACTACTTTCACCTTTGTTGCAGTATTCAATCCTCGTTTATATGAACACCTGAAAAATGTATTTTACCAATATGGGTACAGAAGAATGATTTAAATAAAGTTGTTAAATAACTAAATAAAAAGCTAGTAATTTTTAAACATCAAAATGAAACTACCACAAGAGATTTATCCATGAATACTTACAGTTGAATTGCCTATTGCATAACTGTAAAAAATATATTCATAGACCTTCTGTCAAGCTGTTATTTGCATGAAAAGTGAAATGTTAACCTCTTTAGTGGTGGTTTTAATTTCGTTAATACAACGATCCAACAAGGGCATGTCTCCTTTGATCTGTCTGGCCGATGTTAACTTCTGCTCTGGTTCCATTATCGACATGGACAACTCCTCTATTGACTCGGATATGATCGCTATTTGCTGTAAACACATAATTAATACAAGATATTGTTGTACATATTGATATTTAAAAACAATAATTGAAAAATTCTAAAATGAGTTTGAAAATAAAGTAGAATGCTTAAAACGCCTTAACTTTGTTATACCTTGTCAAGATCACTCAACCGTTCTTCCAACTTGGGTATATCGGTTTCTTTGAGTGTCTTAATCTTCTCATTGAGTGACCTCATGCTGAGTAGGTCATCCTTCTTGGCGGACTCCTTCTGTAACTCCTCGGTGGCGCGTTCGAGTTTGGCCGGCACGTTCATCACTTGTGTCGCTAACTGAGATATTAGGTCGGTCACCTGAAATATTACTTGTATTAACATAATATGTGCATGATCTTATTATAGATTATATAATATTATCTGAGGTATGTGAAGTCTCCCAATCAGCACTTGGCTAGCGTGGTAGACTATGGCTTCAATCCTTCTCACTATGAGAGGAGACCGACAAAAAAGCGCCGAAAAAAATATGATCTTAACTAAAAGCAAAATATACAATGCTTTATTTGCTGGATATAACACAAGGCACCCACACCCTTTGGACTGGAACACACATTGCTTGACAACAGGTCCAGCGTACTGCCTTGAGCGAATTGATTTACAAAAAAAGCATTAGTTATCATTGCTCATGCGATTTATACTTTCCTCCAGCCACAAGATACTACTACTAAAACAAGATATTCCAACATGCTATTCCAGAGCGCAATTATGGAGTTACAAGTTGACAACAGGAATTTCAATAAGGCTTTTACTGAGGTTTAACATTGGTTACTTAACGAGATCGACCACGCCCAATCAACGTAATAACCACGCCCTTAGTTACTTCACTTCATAGATCATAGTGTGCTAACGGGGTACTGCGTGGACTTCAGGCTACAAGCGTTTGTTTTATGTTAAAGAAAACATTTATGGACAAAAGTGCTTCGTTTACCTCTGTTTCATTATCAAAACCCCGGTTGCAGAGAGGACAGCAATTGTTGTCCTTTAATTGCCCCTTGAATTTCGAAATTATAAATATCGACGACTGGAGCTCGTTAGTTTCTTCCTGTAAAAAAAGCATAAATGTATTTTTTAAAACTGTTAAAACATTTTTTACTGCATGTGTTATTCATATCTATACAATAATAAAAAAGAAGAGTTTTGCAGAAACAATTCACAAGAATTTGTTAACAATTAATTTTTGCCAATATGCCGAATAATATTTGAGTTTAGGTTCCCATGACATGTTGAAGCATAAATATTTTATGTAAAGACATACAAGTATCCGGTAAAAAAGGTCCATATCGAGAATGGACACATTTAAATCTTTGAAAAATGAACTAAACGCCAGTCCATTAAGTTATATCTAAACTGGTGCCAGTATACGTAGACGAAGCGCGTTAGGTTTGCAAAGACTGAGATATTTGGCACTCGATGCATTCTACCTACCCCGTTAGGGGCCTGGCGTGATGTTATGTTGCATTTGTTAATGTAGTACCAGTATATTAGTAATTGATCCTCTCCCCTCTGCTATCGCATACCTGAAGCTTCTCTACGTTCGCGTTCACTTTAGCCAGCGTGGCCTCGTACGACTGCGTGCCGCACGCCTTGTACATCTGGTCCTCCGCTCGCGTCAGTTCCCCGCGACGTTCGTTCAGTAACTCGCGCACGTGCTTGCGCTCCGTTTCCATGGATGTCATCTGTTAGTTAGACAAGACGATTATAATTAGAACGAAGAAAAAAGATTTATTCGTAACGATTTACAAACAAGTACTACACAATACAAAGTGTGACATTATAAAAATCATCACAAAATTGAATTAGAACTACCCCTCGATATTCATACACTTTGTTCAAAGTTATTTTTACCTTTGTATGGTTCTCTTTCAGTTTTTTCTTTAACGAATCCACCTCCGCCTGTACTTCACACTCAACCTTATTTATCGACATAGCAAAATTACTCTCGGGCATTTCTCCCAATAGCCCCGTGACGGCAGTCTTGTGCTTATTCTTTAACACCATAAGCTGTTTCTCTTTCAGCTTCAAAGATTCCTCAACCTTATTTTTTTCTGCTATATTGGTCATATGTTTTTGTATCAATGTTATCTAAATAAAGAGAAATAGAAAAAAGATAAAGAGAGTTGAAAATCAATTTAAAATTAACATAATCATCACATATGAAAAAATTGGTCATACATCTACAACAACTTTATATTTAACACCATATAAACTGAAAATCTCAAGTAGTTGTCAGTAAATAATAAAGAAAAATAATGAATACATTTTTAAAATAGGATTTAAAAAAGTACACATAACAGAATTGCGCAATTAGTGGAAGTTTTCAGGTATTTATTATTTATTTTGTTATTAATATCATAATGTGAAAGTTTTCTATTACACCCACACTAGTGATAATTTTTAATACCTTTTCACTAATCTGTTCCTGGTCATGCTCGTAAGTTTCTATCGCTTTTTCATCGTCATTAATTTCTTTTTGCAACTCCTCAACATTCAACTCCTTCTTAGCATTTTGATATTCTCTGAAATCGGCATAATGTATTAATGGGAAGCTCTTAGTCGTGATGCGGTTGGAAAGGGAAAATGATCTATTTAGTTAAGTGACACTGGCAATGTACATCATTGGCAAAGCTAGTGGTATTTTTGCCCTAGATTTCGTGCTTTGGAGGGAACTACCAGCAACCGTAAACCTTGTTAGCGTCCTCAAATGCGGTTTGAAAACCTCCTACAAATGGGTTGACTAATAATCTGATTTTCTACCATTCCACACCGGAACTTGAGATTACCCTCAAATCCATCCAAAGCAGTGGGGCATAAGGGAAGCAGGTAATACTACCTGACCCTGAGTAGCAAGTTTCTTAGTCATATCATTTTAGAACTAGTTACAGATAAGGCAAAAGAAAAACTACATTGTGTGGCCTGTAATATAAATGATGCTATGTACTGTTGAATGGCAGAATATAGCTAAAGTAGTAACTACCGCCAATCCTGTCACTTATGATTGAAGCAATTTCAATACCAATATTTTTATACTCAATACAAAATCTTGTTGGCTCTATATTGCGGATAGATTTTATTATGATTAACAAATGTATTGTACATTTCCTTGTAATAAATTCAGCTTAAAAATACTCACTCTTCAGCTGCTTTAACTTTTTCCTTCAACAATTCCACTTTTTGTTTAGATTTGTTGGCATCAAGTATATCTTTACCTATTTTTACTATTTTCTTCTCCGTTGTCTTTATTTCTGTTTCTTTGCTGGATATTTTTTGTTTATGACTGGACTAAAAATGAATTGAATTCTAAAATAGCATTTTCTTGTTAAAGTTTTAGTTATATTTGGTTTTAGCTAAATTCGGTTGATCAATTGGAAATTGTTATTGAATAAACATTAAGATTTTATTAAGTTAAATTCAATTTCAAAATTCCAATAAATAAATACTAATATTATCCACTAATACAGTTTTTCTCCAAGCAGACAGTAGATAGAATAAGTTTGAGAACCTACACACTAATAGATCATTAATAGTAAACAATATAATAATTATGTTTTTATTAGCCAAATATACAAGGACAGAGATATTTGGCACTCTGTGCTTTCTGCCTACACCGTTAGGGACCTGGCGTGATGTTACGTTGTTGTTGTTGTTGTTTTATTACCCAATACATACTAATACTGTTCATTTCACCGGCATTTCAACAGCAACATACACATTGTAATAGTAATAATGATATGTTATTTGTCTCACCAGAGCCACCCTGCTTTCATCAACTAGCGACTGTAATTTCTTCTCCTCAATGTCATACTGTGCCTTCAGATCTTTGAGTTCTTTATTCAAGTTTTGTATTCTATCTACTATTTTTGCCATTGCATCAGCCGCATCTTCATTTTCAACCTTGTCCATTTCAATTTCTGTTGCAATAAATATTTGTTACACAAAATGGAGAATGCATGAAACTAGTACATATACATACATTTGATTCTTTAAAGTATAACCAGTTTTAGTTATATCATTATTTGTACTATTAATGTTTACACTCACCGGCTAGTTTTGCAACATCAGCAATCATCAGGTTCCTTTTATCAATCTTCTCTTGGTTCTGACTCTCGAGCATAGCGAGTTTATTATATTTAACTTCATTCGACATTTTCTCATTTGCTATTTTTTCCTCCTCTTTATTGAAATTCATGTTCTTCGTATACGAAGAGCTCAATTCCTCCTTTTTTGTTTCCACCGTTGCTTTGTAGTTGTCTAGAAACAATCGATAAAATTATGACTTGAATAATATGCTATTTTTCCTTAAACCTTCTGTAGAAAACGCGCACTGTTCCGCAGGAAATCCGAGTGAACATACGACAAAACTGTAAGGAAATCAAAAACCGTTTGTTGCAAACAAAATTTCCAACTGACTATAACGTTTGCAAATAAAAATCTACGTACACCGTACATTAATTATTTACAAAGCGGCCAAGAGATGGCGTTATATGTAGCGAATTACATCGAGTAATACAATTTAAAACTAACAAAGAAATCTATAACAAAATATTTTAGCAATGATTATGTTGCCTACACCTTTCAATTAAACTCTTAATTTCAATTTTTCAGGAAATATTGTTTGTTTCCTACACAACACTTCCAAATATGAATGTTAATAAGATTGTAAGTGAAATATTTACTGATATTTTTTTCCAACTCCTCTTGTGTCCCTTCATATATATTTGTTATAGTTTTTTTCAAATCTTCCTCTTGTGAACGACAGTGTTCTAACCTGTAGAGATATGAAAAAAAAATTACCAACAGTTTCCAATTTTTCATGAATACGTATGAACACTAAACCACTACCTATTTTTAATTTTGTTCTTTTCAGATTCAAATTCTATTAGATTCCTTTGTAACATTTCAATGGCATTTATCTTTTCCGTGATAGGTTGAAGTTCCCTTGTTACGTCTGCAACTTTTATTTCAGTCTCGGATATTTTTGTTTCTGTATTAACAACATCCAGTTTCTTTTTGTCTAACTCTTGTTTCTCTTCTGTCAAATGACTGACTTGATTTTCTGAAATTAAATGACATATAATACTATTAACAGCACAATATAATTACATAGTATAAAACAAAGTCGCTTTCTCCTATCTGTCCCTATGTATTCTTAGATCTTTAAAACCACCCAATAGATTTTGATGCGGTTTTTTTTATAGGTAGAGTGATTCTAGAGGCAGGTTTATATGTATAACTAGTTTTTGCCCGCGACTTCGTCCGCGTGGAACAGTGACATTGGGCACATTTTAATTTTCTAGAATACACAGCAGTTTAAATCTGTATAATTTGCAATAAAAATATGCTAGAAAATTAAAATGCTGCCTAAAGATACTATTCCACATGGACAAAGTAACGGGTAAAAGCTAAGTACTAATATATAACAAACCTTTTATCGTATAACATAAAAGACCAAGACAAAAAAGACAATTATGAAATTTAATCACTAAATTAAAAGGGAGTTCTTAGTAACCCAACCATTTGCTTTCAACTTGTGTAAGAACAGGTCGACTGCAGCAATTAACATAGTCGGTACTACATTTTGGCCAATTTTGTTTTATTGCATTAGAAGTCTTAGAATATCCATATCTTTGACCTAACAAAGTATTAAGTTTCAACAAGGACATTTTCGATGTTTTTCACTTGGAATTAAATCGGATGTTTTCGTGGCGCTCAATTAACAATGTGGGTAGACATGTTCATTTGGACGTACTGAAAGAAAACCCTTTTTCACTTCCGACTTTCTTAATTACTGCAGTCGAGGTGATTCTTTACGGTGTTGTCATTGCATCTTACTCAACACAATCATGTACTCTAGCAAAGACTGTTTTACTCACCAAGCAATTTGATTTCCATAGTGTATTCTTTTCTAATTTTTCGGAGAGTATCAAAACAGTCACTGTACTTGTCAGCATCGAATATTTCATCAAACCGCTCTTTCACCTTTTTGCCTTCATCCAACGGCCAACTGGAGTCCTCTTGGTGACAAAATACCACCGAATTCAATATTGCTTTAGATACTCCTGAAATTGAAGTATTTTTGTTGTAAGACATCTATATTTGATTTCCACTTCTATGAATAAGCATAAAAGTATTGTTTTCTTTTTGAACGCATACTCTTTTATTGATACTCTTTTATTGAAAGTATCACTTAATCTTAAAACATCCATTATTGTTATTAGAGGTGCATGAACCTCGAACCCCAGTCCCTGTGAGTGAGAGGTTGAAGTCTAAGCAACTATCCTAAGACTGCTACTTTTTCTCATTTACCTAATTCTTCATGCATCACAGAATCCAAGTCTGCACACCGTGATGAGACATCAGTAGTTCTACCATTTTCATCAATTATGGATAAGAATGAGTCCAGTGTCTGAAATTTAGCCTTTTTCTTCTGCAGCGCTGTGACCTTCATGGATCTAGTAACCTCTAATCTTTTGTCTTTAGCGTTAAATATCTACAAATGAAAAGTTTAATATAGAATTTATCTCTATGAAAGTAATAATTAAACTAGATAAATGGTAAACTAACTTATACAAAAAATATACCAGGCCATTTACACCAACCAGTACATGAAGTATAAATCTCATTTTTATAGAACTCAATTAGTAAGAGGTTGGTTGATATTGTCCTGTCATAAGCTGTCCTGAGTGCTCATTATGGGACTGAAACCATATTGTTAAACAGAGAATTCTTATTATCAAATTATATAAGTGAAAATCAGGTTTGTAAGGACCGATATATTTGGCATTCGGTGCTTTCTGCATATCCTGTTAGGGAGCTGGCGTGAGGGTATAATAATAATCATAATAAGTTTTTTACCGGCATTTTACAATTTACATAAATATATGAGATATTATAATACATAAAAAAAATTATACTGGTTACTAAAAAGAACATGGTAAGTTATTAAAATAGTACAATATGACACATTTTGGCATTCTAAAGCCGTCTAACAAACGTGTAAGCTTAAAATACTACCAACGAGACGTTGTTAACTTACAAAAACTTTCCATGCACAATGCAATGTTAACCCTTAGTATAAGTTCCATTGGACTAACCTTCAGTTTTACTTGTCCCAGTACTTCTGTGGACCTGTTGATTTTGGCATCATGAACAAAACATTCGTTGCGGCTACCTGGAGGCATTTGGCCAGTAATAGCATAACGTAGACATTCGATAATAGTGGTTTTGCCACAACCATTTTGGCCCAATATAAGAGTCAAAGGTCTTTCAAACGATATACGCTGCTCATCCGTCTCTTCGGGTCCAAAACTGCGTATTCCTCGTACAGCTAGTGATTGAATTCCTGCCATTTTAACCAATGTATAAATTTCAATCAACAAACATTTTATGACTTACAGCACAACCGTCAAACAGCCATGCCGATGCCGCCGGCTTGAGATGGGACAGGAATTCGAAATAAATGGTGTTGCTATATATAATTTCTAAGCTGCATATAAATTATCAAAAATATAAAAACTCCGTATAAAAATTAGTATAAAAAATAATTAGGCTTTTTTCTTTCTATGTAATGAGAAAAACCGGAAAAGTATACTAACATATTAGTAAATTGTAATCGGAAGTTTATCATACCACCCTGAAACCTGTTTTGATAAGCTAATAACAAAAATTAGAAACGCCTGCATAATCTGCCTCTTAAACAAGGTCGTCTTAATGTTTGGTTTTGTGGCATTATGGTGGCTTAGTTCAGTTTGATTTAACAGTCCATAACTAAATTTGTCTAAACTTCAACTAAAATAAAAAAGTTTTATTTTGTTTTACAATACCACTCCAATGACATTAAATATATTTATGTAAATATTCTTTATTTCCCAAAACTATTGGAAGTTTTTTAGGCCTTTATCCCTGATAGACCTGTCATATTAATTTCATTGACACGCGTATCATATAACAAACAATCAGTAAAATAATAAATTTGCTCTTACTGAACCTATAAGTATTTTTGAATTACAAAATGAATTTTAATCGATCCATAAATGGTACATGATGCACCTGCACTTAATCGTTTATACAATACTAGTGACCCGCCCCGGCTTTGCTCGGGTGCAATACTGATACTAAATACACTACAGAAAAACTGTGAAGGTTGTATATAAAAACATAGCAGCCCGCTCCGGCTTCGCAAGGGTATAAAATATATAGCCTATGTCACTTACTGAAAAAATGATTAAAATCGATCCAGTAGTTTTGATTGTTATTTCGTCGTTAGAGAGCTCCGATAATAAACGCGT
>DWUN01003909.1:0-11395 GCA_018249975.1 Passova gellias
CAATCTCTTATTGTAATCTATCTATCTATACATATAATAAAACTGTAGAATAGTTCAATTCTGTACATTGAATAAATACTAAAAAAAATACGCCTAGGGGTCTTCATACAGGTAACTCCAGCCAAAAAAATCAAAATTGAAATTTTTGTCTGTCTGTCTGATGCCCGGCTTTCGCGCAAAAACTACTAGACGGATTTCAATGAAACTTTTTTTGTTATATAGCTATTAGACCACGGCAACATATAGGCTATAATTTATTTTGAAATACTTCAATGGCTGCCCAAAGTCACTATTCCACGCGGACGAAGTCGCGGGCAAAAGCTACTTTTAAAATATATTGACATTCAACAATCAACGTCAATAACAATTGAATGTATACATAAAACGTACGGAAAGTCTCGTACAAGAATAACAGATGTACATGTATTTAATTATATAGTTACCAAAGTCGGCCGGATCTGGTTCATCCGGTACAAAGGCGTGCACTTTGAGGTGCGCCATGAGGTCGCTCTTGCGATTGTAGCCCTCGCCGCACAGGTTGCACACGTTTTGCCGGTCGCTCTGGTGCGCCACCATGTGATTCATCAGGGCGGCTTTCTTGCGAAACCTCCTCGAGCAAAAGTCGCAAGGCCACGGCCTCATCGCCGTGTACTCGTCCTAAGAAAATTCAATATTTTAATTGACTTAAATTTACTGTGCATATTTTAATAGTGTTTTATTACAGTCCTAGCAGACTCCTGAACTTGACATTACAACTGATTACCTCTGATGTGAATAGTAACAAGGTAATAAAATTTCAATAACATTCAATATTATCGTTTTACTAACTCTTTGGTGTGTTTGTATTAATTAAATTTGAATACTTATAATTTTAGAGTGTAATGAATAAACATTAGTTTCCAGAATTTTCAGTTCAATTCTGTACTAATAATATGAATATGTACAAAATATTATAAAATGCACAATATACTATTAGGGAGCAATAAAATTACCTGATCAGTAGGCAGTGGGACATCTACATCGTTTTCTAACTTAACATCCGTCACAGGATTACATAAATGTTCCAAAGGCACTTCCACTCTGAAATGAAAAAAATGTATATTTGAGAACAACACTCGGTAATAAATTGCAGTTAGCCAAAGAACGACAAACTTATGGGTTATTAAAATCAATTGGGATTATTCTTATAATATGTGAAACATTCCAATGTCACAACATGAATACGTAATATTTGGCGGCAACTTTAGTAAAATGCTATGTAATACATATTTATCTTCTTATACCTACTGGTACTCGATATTGACATTTTGTACTATTATTGCAACTATTGTAAGTTTATTCTAATATCCATTAATTAGCACATTCTAATTACAATTGAATGGGAGAAAACATTCAACAACCATGTCACTGGTATATAGCTAATTACTTGAAAACAGTTGCTATGCAAGTAAACTTTTGCAGTCAATGGTCCACACTAAGCACTGGATTTTCAATATTTCCTACTTGTCACTCCAGGGCGACCAGTAGAATATGCCAAAGAACCTTAAGCCTGCCCTCTGTACAATATACCTGGCTTTATGACTTATAATAGAGTGTGCATAAATAAAATAGCAGAAGTATACAGCTAAACGAAATGTGGCTACCCACCTCTCCTGTCCTCCTGGTATAACCCAATCATCTGTGATGACTTCCTCTGTCACACACTCAACTTTAAGATCATCGGCCAGCTCCGAAGGGTCGGCGTAACTGACTACATCTTGTGATAAGTACATCAAGTTCTCTGCAGCCATTTGATCGGTGTCTGCTATCATTTCTTCAGTTGTCTGTGTAAGAAAATTTTATGATTCATACAAATTCGGACTGAAAGCATACTTAAAAAAAACAAAATAAATCATCTATGTAAGAGGTCCAACTCCAACCATACAAAACAATTCAACAACAATAATTTCTGGCAAATTAACAAACACATCAATTTCCTAAAGCTATATATCAGTAAATTTAAAATTGAGCAATATACAATTTCATACTTGTTTGGAATTACCATGTCAACTATAGCTATTTGGCATTTTTTTTAAATCAGTCATATTTAAATGTGTGTATTTTGTCTCATTCTTCCTAAGCACATTTAAAATACAATAAACAGAGACAAAACACTAAAAACTGGCTATTACATGTTTATCTATAAGTATACCATAATTATCTCTCCAATTATATAACTAAAATATTTTACAAAAATATATAATGTACTTGACACAATTGAATCTGATAACAAGACAAGCACAAAACATTATCAAATTTTACTGTTTCTATTTTCTATTCTTTTTAAACACTGAAGCAGTGTGTTTTATTGCAGCACATTTGCAATATTGAATAAGGTGATTAACTATTTAATAGCCGTCACATGATTATTAAATATTTATGAGTGAAGATGAAAATGTACTATAATTACATGCAATTTTATGACACTATACTTTTAAGGTCACGCTAACCCACTGACGTTTGAGCGTGAGCATCCCTTGAACGTTTCTCGTGCGACAATGCGGCGTGCACGCGCCGTTCGGATCACGCACCAGCTGGACGCCATTGACAAGAAACGCTCACGCTTGACAAACGCTAATGGGATAGCGGCTAAAATGTAAAGTTGAATAGAATAAAAAAAAAAGATGCATACCATATTTGTATAGGATACAGATTGCACATTATCAAGGCCACATATCACTTCAGATGCCACTACACCAGCTGAATGCTAAAAAATTAAGGAAGTTCACAACAATGAAATAAAACATAATAATAAAATTTACACAGCCAATACTAATGCATGGGAGTTTGATGAGTTGGAGAGTTCCAATCTAACGGAAAGTATGTTTCTTACAGTTACACAGTGCTCTATAGGCTAATCATATATACAGTGAAGACACAATTAAATAGTCTAATTGTTTTATAAAACAATTGTATAAATAAAAACTTGGATAATTGAATGTATGCAGAAAAGTAATTTTTATACATATTATTAACACTAAAAAGACAACTTATCCGATACACATACAGTAAATGCTAGATGTTTATTCAAAAACTACAAAAACAATTTTATCACTAAATAATCATAACAACTGTAGTCAATTGAAATATTTATAGTATTTTTAACAAAACTAAGAAGCATAAAAAGAGATATTTTACATCATTATATCAAAATAAATTAATTTAAAATCCTATTAGAATGAGACTTGGCAATTGGCAGCTTTATCAGTCCCTTATGTGTTCCTAGATTTAGTTTGCAACTTGTATTCGATGATAATTTTGGTAAGGCAATATTAATATCCTTAGCATTTCACACTTCACTCAAGCTTCACTAGTTGGGACTTCCAAGTTTTGTTTTTTTTTTATGTTAACTATCTGCCTATTTTATTATACATAGATATTTTATATGCTGTCTCAATACAATTTATTTGTATTCACCATAAATTACAATTTAATTAGAGATAGAAAAGAAAAATTCCTGCACAAATTGACAGAAATTTAATCTTAAAGACGATCATGATGCATAATGTTTATCCCTAATTTTAATATACTTATATAAAGAAGATAAAGCAAGCCCAGTACCTTTAAGCTATGTCGTCTTTGCTGTAAATGATTTTTTATTATGCATTTTATTACTAATAATCATACATATTAAGGAGAGAGCAACATAACTGAAAGTCTTTACATATAATAAAAAATTATACTGTTGATGTAAAAGCGAAATAATTATCATGCAATGTGTTGAAAGCACTTTAGAGCAACTAAATTATCAATCTATGGTTTCTATGTACTATGTGAGTGTGACACAAAAACATATAGGTAAGTGTCTGTGTGTGAAAACTATTATATTTAATTTCACAAATGAGTATGACATAGACTAATAGTCTTGTTTCATTGAACTTTCAAAAACCATGTTAATCTGTAACTCTAATGAATCTGCACCAGAGCCAGTGTGGATGATGATGAAATCCAAGCCATACCTGTGTAAATATATGGTCTCTGTTTTCCCCACTGTTATGGTGAGATCGGGTACACACAATTATGTAAGCATGGTAATAGAAACAGGTACTTTTACATATAAAAATGGTTCATTTACCTTTACTTCTACTTCCTCGCCCCAATGAAGAGTAAACTCTTCACCATCACCCTCCATTTTTGTATGCTTTTACATTTCATGCACCAGATACTGTTTTGCTATTTACATGTATTTATATTCATCTGTACACAAATTCCAGTCTCATTATAAACAATCTAAATCTAATTTATAATTTTTTTAAGATTCACAACATTTTTACACACAATCTCTACTTATGTCCATAGGTTTATAAACAAAACCAAAATGTTCTATTTCAAAAAAGAAGATAGTGCAGTTTATGTGGTTTTTTCCAAACATAATTTTGACAAATTGTAAAAACAAAATTGAGATATCCTGATGGTCTGCTTTAAAATGAAGTCGTTTAACTGTATTATATGGACTCTACAATGTTTACAACTGAAACACTCCCTATACCTACATCGTACTTTTCACAAATCAAAACATCAACATAACCTTAATAAACAAACATCCTCAGTTATAAGAACGAACTAAATATCTGTATAATTACTTTAATTTCTATCCTTGAAACGTTAATGACGTTAGAAAAACAAAAAGTAAATACGGACGTACAGGCGAAACAAAAATGGTGTCAGATCTCAAAACTTTAAAATGAATATTAGGTTATACGTCAAAAGAAAAGGTTAAGCGATCTAAACAAACCTGTGACTTTAGAAAGTATATATGGTCTCGGTGTCAAGAGAAAAGTTGGTTTTTATTGCCGAATTGATGGATTTCACTGATTAATGAATTCACATCCTATATCTATACGTTTACATGACGCAATCAAAGAACTTAGTCAATGGAGTTTACCAAGAACAAATTGACCAAAGTAACTGAGGTTATCAGTTCATCGTTTTAAATCTTCACGAATATTTTTTTGTGCTTGGACATTTACAGAATATTACTTTTTGTGTCTAACTAGCGATAATTTTTTAATGTTTGGTTAGGTATTAAGCAAATGGTTATCTTACAAAAATACTCCTATTTCCAAAATTATTTCATAGACGATCACAGATACAAAATGAACATTTTTGACAATCTATGCATGTAATAAATGCAGTGCAAATAGCATTGTTTACTAGTGCAATTAATTAAACAATCCAAAACAAAACAATTCTTAATTATTATTTAAATAGAACAATCAAGGCCAATTTATAGACTTTATTTTTGAAATACATTTTTTTAAATTAATAATTTAACAGAAACTCTGTTACATTACAATAATTATTATTTCACTTTATAATATGTATCGTACTGATTTATGTCTAAGAATTCATTGATTTAAAAACCAATATATTTTTGGGTCGGTATTACGTCTGTAAAAATTATATCATAGTCGTGTCAATTTTCGTTGATAATTTTCACTGACGTTGATAATAAATCGCTTGGCTTGTTTTGATTCAATATCCGTGATAATTATTGATATGATAACGCAGAACCTGGTATTTGTCTACTTTTCAAGTGTTTTAACTATAATGTTAATGTACATTATACATGATTTGTTTTAAGTTTATTATTTCATATTCTCGTTATAATTCTCGGTACTACTTATTTTAAACATTTTCACCAAGAATGTCTACGGAGTTAAAAGAACTATGTCAACTGTTGTTTCCTGATTCAACTACAGGTAACATAAATAACCATACTGATTTAATACTGACCATTCATATATAATTGTAATTATCATTGATAGTATTTTTAATACAATTTCCAGAAAACGCAGACTATTTTGGCGATGTCACGGATTACATTAAAAAGTTAGGATCACAAAATTGGGAACATATCCGTAAAGAACCAGAACGTTTGAGCGAAGAAATGGGACACCTAACTGAACAGACCCAAGATCTTGCGTTCACTAATTACAAAACATTTGTGGAAACAGCAGAGATATCACGAACAATTATGAAGGATTTGGGGAAATCAAAGGATTCAGTTTTCATGTTTCTAGACACAATGCCTGATTTTGTAAAGGAATGTGAGAATTTTTCACTAATGGCTGGAAACATCATTCAGGAGAAGAAGTAAGTCAACTGATTTAATATAGTAGATGTACTTGCCAGTTGTCGTGTAGTATAAAGTTGACTGGCCTTGTGGTCGAGTGGTTAGTGACTGTGACCACAAACGGAAGGTGGTGGGTTCGTTTCCCACTCAGGACAAACATTTGTGTGATGAGCATTTGATGAGCAGATCTTTGTCTTCGTATTGTATTCTATGTTCATCAGCTGTCTGGTTGCCATAACATAGGCATATAATTGCCTAATTTGGAATCAAATACCTGTGTGTAATCAAGTCCCCGGCTAGTTCAGAACCTCCTGTAATCCAACAAATCTATGCAATCCCTATGTCATTTAATCTATTATGATATTTAATTGTAGCATATTAATATTATGTCTTTACATAATGGAGGGCCCATTGCTAAATACAGACTTATATGTGTTTGAATTTCAGGAGATTCAGTAGTGTTCGTAATCAAAGTGACAAGCTGCTTGAGTTGCTAGAATTACCCTCCCTGATGAGGGAGGCACTTAATGCAGAGGACTATGAAAGTGCTTTGGATATTTTTACATTTGTTCGTAACTTATCTAAGCGATATTCCGAGATACCCATTGTGCAGGTAAGATGTTTATGTCAACGTGAATCGGCTAATACAATAGATGGTAGAATATGTATGCGGATGTTTCAGGGTAGTAATCACTGTTACACGAAATTAATTTTACCATAGAGATATTATCTTCAAAACACAACTTGTATTTCCACAGCCTTAGGGAAAAATAATTTGTCTTTTGACATTAATAAATATTTTATGGACATTACTTACACATTTTGTTTAAAAGTGTCTATGGAACAAAAACATACTGTTGTATAGCCTTGTGTGTGTATTCATGTTTGAAAATGCGTTTTCAATTGTGACTATTGTTTGTGAACTTTGGGTAAAAGCCAGTTAATGTTTGTATACATTTGAACCGTTGGATTTTCCCTTTCATATCAAAGCAAAGATTTTGGCATCAATTTGAATTCAATTCTACTCAGTTTTAACTTGTATTAGTGTTTCTCATTTGTTTTTTGTTACTTATGATGTTGCTCTCTTATGCTATTAATTTACAATGTTTTAAGATCAATGCCAGAGTTTACACATTTTAATGAGAATTACATTTTTCAGAACACTACATCAGAAATAATGACTCTTTGGTTTGAAACGCTCTACCATCTGTTTAATCAACTGCGCTATGATTTACCGTTGCCTCAATGTCTACAGGTTTGAATTATGTTTTTTACCCAGCATACTAATAATTTAATTGAGATGTGATTTTTATAGTAAACTAGCAGTGCCCTCGACTGTGTCTGCGTTTGAATTTAACAAAACAGATATTGTATCCCTATTTTTTTTATCTTTTGTAAAAAAGAATTTTTTTTCTTAAAAAGTATCCCATGTTACTTCTAATACCTCCAAGAATATGTTTACAAAGTTTCATGGTGATTGATCAACTAGTTTTCGCTCGAAAGCGTAACATACAGACTTAAATTCACATTTATAATATTAGTAGGAATAAGCATATTCGTTACTAAATATGTTTGGTTTCTACATTATTATAGATTTTAGGGTATCTACGTCGTGCCAATACAGTATTCAAATCAACAGATGATGAACAAAGCAATGTGCAATTAATGGGCAACAAAGGTAGTACCGCTGTTATGTCAGATGGTCTACATTTACATTTTTTGAAAGCCAGGAATGCATGGTTTGAGAAACAACTCGAGGATGCGAAAAACACTGAGTGTAAGTTGAATCTGTGTATAGAACCTCTGACCTATGTAAACAGTTAAGTCACTACTGTGCACAAGTCATTAATGCTCATATGGGGATCTTGGTTTGCTATGAATCTACAAATCTATATTGGATTTTTTTTATTTCGACTAAATACATTTTTCATTGGCCTCATCTTGGGAAGTAGTGATATGGCTAACGAGTACACGAGTTAGTAGATGCCTATTCACTTATATTTTGAAATGATTAATAATTACAATGAGAATTGTATTGATCTTAATTTACTTCCACAGCCTGTCTAAAGATCAATGTTTTCTAATACGTTAGTGAATACTTATTTAATAGAAATATAACCGAACAGTAGGTCCTGTATAGCGTAACTACACTCTAATTTTTTGACAAAAAATAGATTATTTATTTTTATACTAACACAATTTCAGCATCAGAAAAAATATTAAGAAGAATTGTGGAACTGCACAGAGTTCATATATTCAATGTTTTGACACAACACAAGTCTATATTTTTATCTGATGCACAAGAGTCGAAAGTAAAAGATGACGAATTGAATGGAACTAGTGCCTTATCATGTTGGCTCAAACAAAGGGTACGTTTATTCACACGGATATTCAAAAAAATATTCTTTTTTTTTGTGATTATGAAGTCATAATAATAGTTCAGAGATGTCTACAACTATTTCAAATATTAACATAGATGTGTCCTACTTTATGACATTTTTTATTACCTAATAAATCGATAGACCAAAAGAATGAATGATCATCATCAACAATGACCAAACAAGTCAGATATTGGTTGATGAGAAGCAGGTCAGGTCTGTAAGAATAGATACTTTTGTCACTCGGTGCTTCTGCTTACCCTGTTAAGGACCTGGGCGTGATACTATAATATTGAATATCTGTTTAATCTCTACAGGTAGAGGTGCTGGCGCATATACTGAATGAAGGTTTATTAAGGGAAGACGAATCAAGTTTTGAATCACTTTTAAACCAATGCATGTATTTATGCCTGTCTTTTGGAAGAGTTGGAGCTGATCTGAGATGTGTGCTCACACCTCTGTTCAGAAATAATATTCTAACACAGTTCCATAATGGATTAGAAAGAGTTGATAACCAACTGGAGATACAAATGAAATCCTATAAGGTTTCAACTATTAAAAATGTGCCGCGGCCTATCAATGAACACATGGCTACTGGACCACCCGAAAATTTGCTTGACTACTATCCATTAGCAGAATACTGTAATGGTTTATTGACCTCGTTGAATTCTTTACGAGTTACGGCACCCCTAAATATAGTGAAGGACGTATACAACACCTTCAGGAAATCTTTTGACAAAGCTACACAAATTTTAATTGCCTTCTATCACAAAGAACAGCAGGCCTTCACGGATATCGAGAGGCAAAACTATGTATCGCTTTGTGTATGTTTCTCGGAAGATTTAGTCCCGTACATCACTAAATGCCTATCACAATCGTTTCCGCCAAGTCAAATAGCAGAGCTATTGGGTGTTACATTGACTAACCTGCAAGAGAGTAAAATATTGCAAGTTGACCAAATTGCTATATGCAAACCACTAAATGTCATAACTGGGCTTGTTTTGGGTTAATGTGTATTGAATGTAAGTACACAGTAATTTATATATAACAATATTGCTTTGCACAAGAGCATATCCAATGTAAAGTAATCAAACAATTATTATACACTGTCATCCTGTCATATTTGTGCTTTGATGTAAATAACAGATTTTCACCAATTCGTCTAGTATCACAAAATGTATCTAAGCAGAAGCATGGTGCTTTGTAAAAAATATTATACCGATTCACTCTGCATATAGGTTTTATAAACATAATGATTCGTAAAGGTTTTATATAAAAAAAAAAATTTTTTAATCACACAACTGAAAATTAAAGACAATTTAAAGATTTTAGTTCCTTTTCCGTTTAAAATCTCCTGTTTTCTTAATACGGGAGATTTAAGGTTCATTCACATTATGATTTCATACTTGTAATTCGCTTTAAGTTATGTAATAAATTTATTTGTATATGCAAGTTAATGTGTTTCATGTTTTGATATCTATATGTAATAACAAACGGTCCTGACCTAGACTGTAAACGGTTATAGAATGAAAATTATATTGCATTAGTTTGATAAATTCTGAAACTGCTTAAGAGAACAGGGCGATAATGGGTGTTGACGAAACCAAATAAAATGTTGCAAGCGTGTATAAAAAATTTAATTCTCTTACAAAATCTATGTAATGATTATTCTTAATCATAACGTAAGGCACGGCCTCCTCAATAACTAACTGAAATAACAACAGCACTAGGGAATGGATATAAACGTTTAATAAACTAATAAAAATTAACCACTAGGAAAATCTTATTTTCTTAACTCTAGATTTCCCATCATCGTTTCGAGACACTTCATAGAAGTGTGTTACTTTATCAATATTCCCTAAGGACTCAATAAACTCTCTGTCGTGAGTAATAATGATAAACATGAAGTTCCTTTGTGTCATCCGTTCTTGGACTATCTCACCGAGTGCTGCACAAAGACTTTTGATATTTTCTTCATCTAAATTAGTTGTTGGCTCGTCCAGTGCTAAAATACCAAATCTGAAAATGTAAATGTTACATAGATGCAATAACGATCATAGCAAAATCGAATCTAAAATCTATTACACATACAACATATTTAATGCAAGTAATATCTAGCAGAGCAACATAAATACTTGCACACACTTTATATATCGTATTTTTCGTTCATATCTCTCACATTTAACACAATATGTTTCATACCAGATCTTGGAAAGTTTTTTTTTTATATACTTCATCAACTTGCTCTTTTCTCCATTGCTTATATAATGTAACTGCTGAGAGGGGATTGGGTTAGATTCCCACCAGGAAAGTATTTAATAAGATACATGTAGTTTATCAGCAGTTTGGTTACTGCAAAGCAGGCTCTGTCTAATTTAGAATTGTATATATGTGAAGTTGTCCTGAGGTATTATTATATTAGTTATTAAATATTTCACAAAATCTTGTCTCTCACCTTGAGCTAAATGTTTCGGCGAGCGCCAGTCTAATGATGAGACAGGCCAGAACCTTTTGACCCGCGCTGCATCGCCCTCTCATATCAATTTCGACGCCGTTCTTGCATTGGACCACTCTATAATTTCAAATGTAACTAGAAATATTGTTGCACTGGGCTTGATTACAAGTGATTGTAAAAATGTAATGTATATTTCAATCCCAAACAATTGGTAATATTGACATTTCCATTTCAAATTATGAAGGATTAAATAAAGTTTATATGCTTCTAAACAAAAAAAAAATTATTGATTGCTTTTGATATAATTTTCAAAAAATGATCATTGACCATGAAAATATTGTAACAAATGCACACATAGAAATGTATGTTCTGTACGTAACATCACGCCTGTAATCCCCGAAGGGGTAGGCAGAGGAGTGTGTAGTACACCCCCACATTTCACCAGTT
>DWUN01003910.1:0-11393 GCA_018249975.1 Passova gellias
CGGGGTAGGCAGAAAGCACCGAGTGCCAAATATCTCTGTCCTTACAAACCTGACGCGCTTCGTCTACATTCATCACTTTCTTCGTGCATACACGCCGGTGTCGGAGACTTGACTTCCCGTCAACCAGTGTCTGACCTATTAAGTCGAGATAGAACAATCTAGGTCTCGTGTTACAGTTAGAAATTAATTCGCAATATCTGCTCTTGTGTTTCGTGTTAACTAATCTATACACGATGTATTTATAATCGATCAAATCGATGATTAGTTGTTCCAAATTGCCTTAAAATATTTCTCATTCCTCTGCCCAACAGTGGAACCATGAAAAGATTAAAAAATAGATTTCCATTTATCTTCGGACAAGAAGCTCCGCTTCGTGTCAACTTATCAAGTTCATAGAAGGTATGTCACTGGACCAGTTCTTTCTAGATCCATGGCCATATCTCGAACAAGTTTTATATGTAAACAGAAGCTTACATTACAAATATCGGTTGATATATTTCGCGGTTACCGACACATTGTTTTCCTTGATTTTAATTTGTAAACTTAATTTATCTAATTAGAGTTTATTTTAATATTCAAAATTTGTACCCCTTTAATGATAAAATATGGATGATGGATTGATCTAAACAATTATCTAAAGTCTTTTGTTAATTTAATAGAACATCATCAGACAGACTGAATTGACTGGCCCTTAGGTGATAAATATTTATGTGACCAGCGTCGATACTTCAAGGTCCGGTTGGAAAATTGTCTATAATATATTTAAGTATTTGTACATGTAGTTTATAACCTGCCTGGTTACTATGCCGCAGCCTAATCGTGACTTAGACCTTAGACTAATTTGAGATGTGTCGGTTGAATGTGCTATATTCCCAACAATAAATATCACGCCTATATTTTCATATACTAGGGATAGGCAGAGTCTCATCGTTTCACCCGGCTACTGTAATTACCAACTTATTTGTCTCTATTTTAGATATTACTATTGGATTTAAATATCGGTGAAAGCATTTCTATATATTCATTATTAATAACTTTTTATAAAATTGCACAGATAATGAAAGTTTTTTTGATTACGTTATTAACGAAATGCTCGAGAGAATATAGCGATAAATTATTTACTTACTTATTTGTGAAAATATTGTTATAAAATTTAATTATAGTTTAACCGTAAATAGCAAATGTGTCGGTGGTCAACCAACCGTTTAGCGAACTTCGGATTATGCAAAATAAGAGTGAATAGGCACTTTCCAGGCAAGAGTGCTACACCTTAGACTAACTTCATTTACCATCCGATGAGCTCTTAACGAATCAAACGTATTAGACGATAACAAGCTCACTTATTTAATAAAATTAATCTTTGCCCAATAGTCGAAATTGGACTATGATTATTTAATAATATTAAACAACAACATTATTATATAAATACCATGTTCAACGGTCAAAACAAAATCTAATTATAATAATTGGGACGATTCAAACATGGCTGTCTGATTCCTAATTAGCCTAATGTCTGTGTTATGGTACCCGGACAGCTGATAAATATACATTTATAGATACTAAATAATACATAATTAGATAAATATTTCTATTACACATAACAACAAAAATGTGCTCATCACAGAAATGTTTATTCTGGGTGAAAATCGAACCTACGACCTCCGGTTTAGCAGTCAGGGCCTTTAAGCACTAAACCAAGAGGCCGAATTATAATTATTACGTTTTACTTTAGACGGAAAACTAGACGAGGCACCGGATATTGGGATACAGCTTCCGTTTCGTTTAAAAAGCGTAATGCAATGTAACCCAAACCCATCCGCAAAGCTGAATCCCTACTTTCATTAAAAACCAAGTCAATAACCATTATTTACAGCTTTTGTCTTGATCCGGTTTCCTTCATCCTTTCCTGGTTATATGTTTCACTGGCTCAAATCGCTACGGTATGCACACTTGTGTTTCTTTTCTGGTAGACCACTATATGCACCCTGCCTATGCTATCTACTATCTTTTTAACTCCTATCTTTACTGGTTGTCTGGAAGAAATCGCTTATTAGCGATAAGACCGCCAATTGTATTGTCGTTGTCTTTCTGTATATTTATTTGTCTCATGGTGTACAATAAAGTGTATTATTATTATTATTATTCAAAAGGTCACCTGTAACTCCGATGGATGAGAGTCATTCTGTCGCCACACACTTCGGAGAAGGCCATCGCAGCAGACCCCACGACCAGCGGCGCCTTGTCCGACAGCAGCTTGTCTATGATAGCCACTAACTCTTCCTTTTGCTCCGGATCGAGACTGGTGAGAGTATTTATTTTAATTGTATTCATGTATACTTGGCACTCGGTGCTTTCTGCCTACCCCGTTAGGGACCTGGCGTGACGTTGTTGTTGTTGTATTTATTTATTGAAGTTCTACGTCTTTATGCGCGTCAGGGAAATATGATGAGGGTAAATTTTTACGATAGCGACAGGGAAATTAGCTAGTCAAACTGGCAACATTGTTTATTTTTTTAATTCATGTAAGGAAGAGAAATTTAATACACTAATGCAAATTATATTTGTGTTTGAACAATTTTTTGTAATTATGCTGCATTAAATAAAGATTTTTTTCAACAACAACAACATAGCATCACGCCAGGTCCCTAACGGGGTAGGCAGAGAGCACCGAGTGCCAAATATCTCTGTCCTTGCAAACCTGACGCTGTTCGTCTACATTCATCACTCTCTTCGTGCGCACGCGCCAGTTTCGGAGACTTTTCTTTCTTTCCAAATGTATGGCGCAACCGCCGGCACTCAAACTTTACTGCAAATCAAAAATGGTTCATTCTCAAACTATATTATAACAATGCATCACCTGTACAGCTTGGGGATCGCGTGGGCGGCTGTCTTCCGCACGTACGGGCTCATGTCGGAGGCCGAGTCGCGGATGGCGAGCATCACGATGGGCACGATCATTGTCACTCGAATGGAGGACAGCACTCGGAGGGCGCTCGCCCGAATCAACTGATTCGGATCCTGGATAGAAAAGTTTCACATAATTCCCCTCCTCGGACAGAATTTCTAATGAAGCATAATATTATTAGTGTAGAATTTACAAATATAACTATCACTTTAAAAGAATTCACCTTTAAAGCCCTCTGAAAAGTGCTTATGGACAGCAAGGCTAGGTCCTGCTGCTCCTCGGCGTACCTCACCAAATACACGTAGACCAATTTTTTCACTTCGATGTTCTTCGAGACCACATTCTTGACAACCGCAGGAAATCTGCCGAAAGGAAAATGAGAATTTAAGATAAAAAAATTCTTACAATTCAATTCAATTTTCAATTAGCATTTATTCTCGTATTAATATGTACACTTTTACAGTCCAAATATGGATTGATCCAATTTATTTTGTAAAAACTTTATATGTACGTATATTTATAGGAATAAAAGTCATGTATAAAAAAAAACCAGCTAAATTGCAGACATAACTAAATAACTAACATTGTGCATATGTAATTTAACTCTAATTACAAGTCATCAGTAATATATACACTGTGGATTAATAAATAACGATTTGCATGTAATAATTTTTCAAAGTCATACGTAAAGTTAAGTTATAGTGTAGAGTTAACCGTTAGTTAAGAGACCACAGAAAAAAAAATAGATAAACCACACACCACCACACAACAGTTGAAAAAAAAAGAGATTTTGTGACCCTAAAAGATATATTGTAGTACATTCTCATTGAACTGTTATTGGGGAGCCCCGGGCGAATAAGTTGGGGCAAAATAACTTACAAGTCAGACGCATCCCGTCCCTTGGCTATCATGCCGATGATCCTTTTCATGGCCTCCAATTTCAAGGAATCCTTGGAACCGTCCAGCATCAATTTGAGGTCTTCATTTCTAGAACAAGATTCGATAAAAAATGTTCATATTGTATTGTATTATATATGAATATTATCTGACTCGGCAAATGTACTGCCATATGAATTATAACAGTATTTCTCTACTATGTAATGGATGTTAGTATACATATAAACCTTCATCTCAAATCGCTCAATTTTAAAAAAAAAACGCAAAAAAATCCGTTGAGTTGTTTTAAAGATCTAAGCATACATACAGGGACATCCAGCAGTAAGCGACTTTCCTTTATACTAAGTAGGGATTAGCTTTTTCCTTACAATAACACAGATTTTTCATTGCCCAATTAGGAATCAATTATCCCAATTATTATCGTAATTACTATTTACTAAAATGACTTTTAAAAATATCTTAACGTCTGTTACATGACTAGTATTTTTTACCCATGCAAACTACGTCAATAGCATGCTTTATTTACAAAGTGTATTCTGCATATGAACCTACTTTCATTTTGATTGACATTTTTAGTTAAGAGAAATCGGGCTGATTTTTTAAAAATTTCAATCATTAGTACCAAATTTTATATTTAGCTGACCCCATGGAAATCTGGAACAGATCTTCAACAGTACGTTACATATAGGACTGCTAGTTGTTGTTCCTAAACACAGGAAAAGGGCGTAAAACAAAATATCGACTAACTTTTTATAATCGGGCTGGAAGAAAGCGCCCGAAGCAGGGTCGCCGGCCGGATACTCCACTTCTCCTGTAACCACCTTATCATTGTTATATGACGAATTGCCACTCATTTTTCTATTTAAATCACTGGATTGATTGAAATGTTAATATTGAATATCTAAAACGCGACACGAATCAAATATCGCGAACGCTACATTCTTTGACAGCGAGCTGACAGTGACAGAACTTGTTGATGATACAGCAGCGTACTGACATCCACTGGATGTTAAATTCTATCCGTAGTTTATTATATTTAGCTTAGAAAGGAAACGTTTGACCTATTGTTCAATATGATTTAGTAGTAATACATAATATAATAATTGATATATATCTGGACACGATCACTTTAGTAGTTGAATATTTTTATCATTTCGCGTTTTGTTGTACGTAATGTTAACTTTTTAGGACCATAATGTGATCGCCGAAGGTTAGTATAAGACATATTTACAGCGATAAATTTACATTAACGTTGTTCCTTAAAAACACATATTAGTAGCTAACGCACAAATCTTATATAGGCATCTTGACTCATTGGCTACCGGCTTTTTGAACGAAAGTAATTGAACTATTTAATCAGCCAGTGAAAAATATGTCCGATACAGGTAAAAAAAAATATTACGATTAAAAATCTAAAAATTAAGAATAAACTAATAAATGAAACACTACGATTGGCTAATCATTACAAAAAAATTACAAATCTTGCCTTATTATATTATAACACGGTAGATAAAACATTCTCATAGGACGTCATCCCATTCCTTGTATTTACAGCACACAATCGTCCTTCCCGCGATCTCTAACTAGAAGGTATGAACTCCTAGTCTATTCGCAGGAGACGCCGTAACTGTATCAACTGACCTCGTTGATTGCGAAACCGGAGATCGTGGGTTCGATTTCCACCTGAGACAAACATTGGTATGTGCAGCACACTTGTTTGTTCTGTGTCTGGTCGTAATACAAATATCTATATAAGTTACCATAACGCAGGCATTCAATTGCCTAATTTGGAATCGGATAGTCGCGTGTGGAATAGTCCCCAGTTATTATTATTATTATCCCGGTCCTTAGCTACAGAGACAGGCGCTCAAAGCACCTATTAAACATTATTTACTAAATGGCGCGATGAGTTGGGTTTCGCAATTAATGTCTCCCGTGATTGAGAAAATCTGGATTGGATGCTACTTTGATTGATGAATTGCCCGAGGCGGGGGGCTTAACCGAAACACGGAAGTACATTATCAATCTTGCAAATGAATATTACAGTATGAATATAAGGATACTCGTATATATCCGTACAATATTATAAATGCGAAAGTGTGGCTGTTTGTTTTTCATGTCAAACGGAGAGAATGATATGATTTTGGATGTATGTATGGAAATATTCGAAGCCCTGGGCAGGGTTTATGTGTGTCCAATTAAACTAATGTTATTTTGCAACACTTTTGTTAATTTATGGACATTTATTACATAAGATAGAGGATGTAAGAATTCGTCAAGTTGAGTGGGTACTGGAGCATCGTGAGGGGAGAAGCGTGCATGCCGCTATTCTGTAGAAATTTTGCCGCGACATACAACTTCCATTTTGTATAAATTTCGACACATTTCGTCTCTTAAACTATTGAAACGATTTTAATCAAATTTGTACACCGTGCGCATTTAGAGTCAACTTGAAAGATAGCTTTTATCGCGATTAATGTTCTAATCTCATAGTGAGAGGACTTTAGGCCATATTCCACTTAGCCCACATAGTCATTTTTATACCACACTCTAGATTATAGCGTGTGATATTTAAATTTGTAAGTTATAAAACGTACATCACAAGTCAAAGGTGCATGCCAGAATTTGAACCTAAACTCCCGGAATGTAAGGCTGAATTTCAAATCACTATGCTCTCACTGTTTTTAATTAAATGCCTGAGGGCAGTTCAGTATCGACATAATTAAATAGGACATCACTACATAGCATAAAACAAAGTCGCTTTCCGCTATCTGTCCCTATGTATGCTTAGATCTTTAAAACTACGCAACGGATTTTGATGCGTTTTTTTTAAATAGATAGAGTGATTCAAGAAGAAGGTTTATATGTATAGTAACATTCATTATATAGTAGAGAAATTATGCTATTTTTAAGGTTTCTAATGTGATGTCGTAAATAATTGACAATAAAGCAAAATGATCTACTACCGTGCGAAGCCGGGGCGGGCCGCTAGTGATTATACATATAAGACACAGATATATGTACATGTAACAAATTAAGACCGTCCTTACGAGTACAGCGCTTAAAAAATCCAATACTCTTCATGGCTAGAAATTTCTCAAACGACATGATACATGAGTGGCACTTTGGTTAGTCCGCATTGTTAAGATGTACACAGACATATTGCTGGTACATATCGTATTTTGCTGGACGTTCATTTTTTGAGGAGATAACAAATTATCGCAAGTTATATCCTTCGTGATGTTATAAAACCCAGAATATTTAGATATAAGTGAGTATTCAAGTACGATTAAGCAGTTAACATAGATCATGTAGATAGGATGGACTTTGACAAAATAAATTAATAAAACTCATTTTTCCATTATTTACATTGACGTTTGTAATTAATTTGCAAATTAAGGTGGATATTGCAAGAATGGTTTAACAAAATGAACGGATATTTGAGTCCGCCCTTTGTAAGCAATGAGGAATAAATAAATAAAGTCAATTGAAACATTCGTGTTGTTTTCCTTTAATTATCTTTTGTACATATTTGGGCTTCAATAAAACAAAAGAAAGAAATAAACGAATTTGAATATATCATAGATTAGCAAAGAAAACCTAAAATGAGTATCTTAACATTGGATTATATTAAAAATACCTACGCAACTTAATCTTAAGCTAATTTTTGGTATAAATAAAATTGAATGTAGACGAAGCGCGTCAGGTTTGCAAAGACAGAGATATTTGGCACTCGGTGCTTTCTGCCTACCCAGTTAGGGACCTGGCGTGATGTTATGTATGTATGTAATAAAATTAATTAAATCAATGCAAATACGAAACAACCGTTGCGGACACCTTATCACCGAAATACTCTTAATTGTTTGCCACTAACAGTCACACTAACAAAATTCATATAGATATTACATTGATTAAATTTACAGCAGAGAAAGTATAGTTGTCTATTGTGATATCACAGTATTGTACAGTCGTTTTCAAGGATTGTCTTATAAGAAATAACCGGGGTATAACTTATGTGCACGGATAACTACAAGGGATATTTATCTGTTGTAAGCCAATCTTGTACGAAACTTCATTAGCTATTTTTTAATCGAATCGAATTTTACAAAATAAAATATAGATTTAGTGTGGGAAATAAAAGTTCTATGTACCTACCAACCATTATTGAAAATTCTTCGCTTAAGCGAGTAAAATGAGGATGAAAGTTTGTTTAAACGTGCGTAATTATAAAATTTAGAAATGTAAATCTGAATATGTATGTGTGGTTTGTTATAAAATGCACCAACTATTAAAAGTAATATTCCTCCCGTGTTCAACCGCTTTGTGCAACTATACGGTTATCCTGTAAAACCTGTTTCTATTGAATATTATTTTACAAACCTTTCATTTTTAAGTGTTAAAGTGGGAAATAACTATTTATTCCGCTATCCGTTTATAACGAGCGTTATAATAAAATTACATAAAAGCGCTTAAAATTTAATTACGTCCATATTTTACGTGGAAACAATCCGCCGCCCTTTGTGCGGAGCGCTCCTCTGTTTCATTTTATTACTGGAAGGAGATTCTGCTAATGGACTTGTGGCGTCCGGCGTAGGTAATATTGTATTAAAAACAACGCTGTATATGACATTTTCGCGGCAGAGTTACTTTATCGGTCAAGATTAATTTTCAGTTATTACACTCTATATGTTACGGTGATATGTTGCGAAAACTTGAATTTGAATTCAGAACGTTTTCTATCGTCATGATGGCTGAAAAATATAGATATTCTGGGAGATATCTCCTAGAATATCCATATCCTAGAATATCCATATCCTAGAATATCTATGTTTAGTTTATTATATATACAATTCGATAGATATTTGTATGTTATTGGATATTATCTAGATTGAACCTAAAACAAGACTGAGTTTCTGACATGAGAACAATCCACGTTTCGTTAGGCTGTATTTGATTACTTACTTGGAATAGCTCCTATCTATACGTATACCTCCAGTAAGATGATAGGTTGATTTACTTTAAAAATATGTACATTAAAAATTACTTATAAAACAACGTAACTGGTGAAATGTGGGGGTGTACTACACTCCTCTGCCTACCCCTTCGGGGATTACAGACGTGATGTTACGTTTTTGTTACTTATAAAACAAGGTTTTGCAATACTTTCGAGCTTCATCATCAGACTCTAGATACCACTAATGCACATACAACTTGATAAGAAATCTAACGAGCAGTTATCTTATTTAACTGATTCCTTGTTATGGTCAACCTCATCGCATCAGCTTCACTACCATATCACTGCACTGTCATTGAAGTTATGTATCAATTCATCACGTATGCACCATCTCTTTAGCTCCCAGGGTTGACTATAAGAGAATGCCATTAGGCATTAAGTTCCGTATTGTATTCCTCAGTGTAAAGTGTTACAATGTTCACAAATGCATCACAAAATTCTGCTCATTTTAACCACTTTTACTTAAGCATGAGCGGGCGTAGTTAACAAAGCGATCCTATAAGGGTTCCGTTTTTCCTTTAAAGGTCCGGAACCCTAAAAATGTAATAATTATTAACCAACGACTGAGGTTAATTAAAAGGTTATTGATGATTAAATTAGAAAATCATTTTCTGTCATCGAAATATAAATTAATGTAAACAATATTTCCAGTAATTTCCGTTTTCTCAAACTACCCTCCGAAAGTGACAATTCGGCGGAATGATTGTGATTGAGCGTCCGCAAATTGCTTTCTGGTTCTTCCTGTATGCAGCGTCCCCAGTTATTTTCCAATGAAAAATGACGATGCGTTGGAAAATTTATGACCATGTCATGGAAATTATTGTCGTGGTAAATTTTGGAGGAATTATGTTTCCTCGCAATTTCCCAAAATGTTCAAATTCAATATTTATCTTTTCGTTTTACACTCTTTAATTTTTTCTGTGTAAATATACTTTGGTCTGGTTCCAAGTCAAAAACGAAATTTATAATTGAAAATTGTGACAGAAAGCGAGAGGATATTGAAATTATATTGCAAGATCAAATGTAAAGAAATTTCTGATTTATTTCCTGGAGCGGCTTCGCGTCTAACTTCTGGCAATAACTGACCTAAAAATAGATCGTGACAACAGACGAGTAACGTTGGCAAGCGACTTAAACTTAAATAGATTATAATGAATTGTCAGAATTAGAATATCCCATTGTTACCTTATTTATCAACCTGTACAGCATTTGCTGAAAACAAATGAATGGCCGTCCTAAATATGCATATTCTTCTACATTTTTCTATCTCATTCCATTAACAGCCATGTTACATTTCCTATTGTACGTATTTATGAATGTCAGGTATAACAACACGTTGACCTCTCAATAGATATTTGATCCGGCGTATAAGGTATAGCAGGTGTTTGTTAGGGGACGAAATTGAATATTTGGCGACAGGAGTCCCACGGATCCTATAACATAAACCAATATAAAGCTTGATGACTGAAATAGAATTCTCATATTCGATACAAGTTCAATGACTCTGCGATACATACCATTTCAATATATGGAAGCGTGGATCAAACCGAGCACACGAAACATAATGGATTCATAAGAAGATTTTAATAACACAATACATAAGGTAATTGAACTCACGATAAGTAACATATAAATATACTTCAGTAGAAATGACCTGAGGTCTTTAGTATCAACGTATCTTTAATATTAATGTTAGAAAAAAGCGAAGGATAGTGCACATATTGAGCAAGCGTAGGGCCTAGTACAGTGTTTGACGAATCTTAATTTTCTAGACCTATTTACAACGGTACCGGACCAGTGAGTACGTATTAGATTTTTAAAACAATCCTAAAATTTTCATTTATGTTCAATATCGTACTCAAAATTTTTTTAACGAATAACTTAACCATCTGCGAAAAGCACTATGAACTAAATATTCTCATATATTTATCGAAAACTCAAAAAAAATTGCTGTGTCTTCGGGTATCGAGTCATCATCTGGAATGGAAAATGCGTACAAAGAATAACTTACGAAATTCACTGAACAAGACGTAACAAGTAGTACTGTTAACATCATTGGAGACTCGATTGAATAAGGTGAGATCCGTTTTCATAAACTGAACATCAGACTATAATTTCCAAGGAAACATCTATAGATATCAATTGTAAATGTACAACAATTTATGACTTTTACAGGAATTAAGTAGCGGGAAGCGTGAATCGCAGCCATTTGTCTTTAAGCTAATATCCTTGCGTTTTTTTCTAATTTAATTAGCTGGATTGCAAGTAGCGGGAGTGATGGAAATGTATCACCGATGTAAGGAAGTTGCACGCGAACTCGAAACTTACCATAGCATTGTGGAACGAAACGGCCATTTGTAGAACATCCTGAGTGTTAGTGAGTGTGTAATTGAATTTCACGGGCGTGGTATTGTTTCCCCATTACATACAACAACTATTGCTTCTTCATTAGACACTGTATCTCCAGCGCTCTTTTTCACAACTTATTCAGTTTTTTTTCTTTTTTTTTCCAACCCTTTTTGTTTGACCATTGCTGGACCGGGTCTCCTCTCATAGTGAAAGTGATTTAGGCCATAG
>DWUN01003911.1:0-11392 GCA_018249975.1 Passova gellias
CAGTATTGTCATTTTCAATGCCATTCTGCTAACTAATATTATAAATGCGAATGTCAGTTTGTTTGTTACGCTTTCATTCCTTAAGGTGAAAATTTAACATTAGCAGAAGATCTACGATCAACAGTGGATCAATTAAAAAGAGTTAAAGAACATCACACTGATTTGTTGGTGCGTCGAAATCTTTAAATAGCATTTTTGAATTTGACGAATAAGTGAAAATCCGGTCCAAATCCAAATCCAGGATAGATCCACAGACAGAACCAAAACAAGGTGGAAAGATTATCAATAGGAATAATGATGTGTCAAGTGTTCGAAGACGATGTTGCGTTTAGAGCGAATTGGTGGAAAAGAATTGTGAAAACTAACTCCATCACCATGTGGGATATATAGCTCAGAAGAGAGAGAGAAGAATAAGAGATAATAGTACACTTTTAATTCGTTATTCGTAATTACTATAACATTTCTAGGGCGCACTCGACCATCGAATCTTTCAACTGTAACAGAAATTGACTGATCATTTACAAGAAAAAAAATATTGTAACGCAGATGTGTTTCAAAAGGCCCCTTTTTCATCTTGCCGCATTTTCAACGATCATTCTCGTCCTATGATAGATTATCCTGTCTAAGTCTCGCCAAACAATAATCTAAATGGCATTTTGTAGAAATAAAAGACCCTGAGGGAGTTCTCCTGAAGTGGCTGACGTTATTGTTTTGTTTGATGTCCTCCAGATGCGAATGGCTATTGTCTGCGTAAAAAACGTAACACTCCGATAGGGTTAAAAATAACATGAAAGATTCCTTTATCGTCAAAACCCTTAGAGATGTCAAAGAAATGTACACGTGAATTTAGGTATTATAAGTAAGATGGCGATTAGCGTCAATATAGAGCTTTGGAGACTTTTTTCAATAACATAATATAATTATGTATATACCTTATTTTCAACATGATTGTGTTATATATATAATTTGGTAGTCATTAATTTTTAAAACCGCGCTTATATAAGGCATATTGTAAGGTTTTCTTTTAGAGTTGATAATTTTGTATGAATTCCATAAAATAAACGCACCTAGTTAGTAATACATATATTTTTTTGCTTTTTAAATGAAGTTAAGGCTTTAACATTTTTAATTTTGATAAAAATGTTATTTCTACCTATGATCAGTGATGTTAAACAACCTTATTTATCTAAAATAAGCCCTCAAAACTGCCGTTAATAAATAGTCAAGATGGCGCCACAACATGGCCGCCAACATCGCATCGCTAATGGCGCGCAATTTGTCAGCTGATGAAGTTTAGATTTCGTTGCCTTAATATTTGTAAAATATTAAACTCAACGAACATGTGGCTAGAAAATTTGATGGAGATTTATTAATAAAGAAAATGGTTACATTTCACTTTAAAAGTGCGTAATTGGCTTTAAAATTACATATATCTACGCAATGAAAAAGCTAATTTAACGAAAGCTATAGTTTTATTCTTCCAACAGTGTATTTATTATTCCATTACAGCGTCAAACCTGTGAACGTGTTAATTTGTGGATATAAATGAGCCCATTGTATCCGTCATTAAATCCTCTGCTAAATTATTTATAGAGGACCCGATTTGCAACATAAAACCGATGCAACGTTGATAACATTATGTATTCAAATTTCCATTGTTTCTTTTCCTAGTTCTATTGTCAGAGTACAGATCCTAACTGGTAAGTCCACTGACTGGAGAAACACTAGACTTAGAAACAGTTAAACCCAGATTGTTTTCAGACATCTATTCCGAATGGGTGCCAAATCTTACAAAGACTCATCGGAGTTTCACTTTTACAATCATCACGCTTATGTGGAAGATGATGTGACGTAATCAATGTGACTGAGGTAGATTTGATACGTCAGCAAATAGTCGTTTGGAAGATCGCCAAACCGTTGTACGGGTGCAGTTCAAAACTTTTAACGTTTTATAAAAAAGGTACTTACTCTTCTTTATGTGTTTGGACGATTAAATTTGACGGCCTCGGTATAGTTTACGAGATTTAATATTGCGTAAAAGCCTACTTCCCAATTATGTAAAACACCATATTGTGTAAAAGGTTATTTCCCATTTGTGTAACATTTGAAATTGTGTAAAATATTATAGTTTCTTTTTATTCCGATATCTTCGACAGAATTTCTACAATATTAATGCGAGCTTATCAGCAACGATGTGGTGTAAAACAAAGTAAAAATTTGTGCATTGTTTACAATGCGGTACAATAGCTGTTAGTTCAAAAACTTTTAGATCGTTTAAATCCTGCTTGATATAGGGGTACTATACTATCTTCTTTATCTTTATTACACAGTATAAAACAAAGTCGTTTTCCGCTGTATGTCCATATATATGCTTAGATCTTTAAAACTACGCAACGGATTTTGATGCGGTTTGGTTTAATAAGTAGAGTGATTCAAGAGGAAGGTTTATATGTATACATACATTATATAGTAGAGTAATACTGTTATAATTTATATAGCAGAACAACGTTTGCCGGGTTAGCTAGTTAATAATAAGAACATTTATACAATAATAGAACACGTAAGATAAGGTTCACGGCAGTCATTTGTTTTAAGTTAACACAAAACTCCTGGTGAAATTCAGAAAAGCATAGTTCAATTTGTCATTCTGGGTGGCTGTTGGGAAATTGTTACGCTTTTGTGGCGAGCCGACACTGCGGTTCAGGTTACAGAATTTATAATGAGCGAAGTAATTGTAAATGCAAAGTGAATCTCTATATAATTACATGTTACAGTGCATTTTCGTGCAAAATTTTTTTTTTATCAAAGTATCCGTTCTCGGTAAGGTATTTTTTGGGGTTCTAAATTATGTGTATCTTTTGTTTAGAAATGTTTTGCAGCGTTACGTTGACTTTAGTTTGTAGCTTAATTTTAATTTAATTACTTAAAGTTAAGTTTTCATATGTAAAATGTGTACACCCTTAATTGTAAGATATTCTGGTTTAATCAATTGTATACAATTTTTATTTATACCAATTATTTAGAAATATATTTTTGTTGTCTTTGTCTTCAAATTCAAATACAAAAAGTACTATCGTGCACACGACGTGCAAACGACTGGAGTGTTAAAGGTTATTGACGTGAAAATGGGTAAGTTTTAATTTTTTTAAGCATTCTGTGCACGATAGTACTTTTTGTATTTGAATTTGGAATGCTTAAAAAAAATTAAAACTTACCCATTTTCACATCAATGACCTTTAACACCCCAGTCGTTAATTTGTATGTTAGCTCGCATTTCTACGCATACAAATAATATTTGATTAAGGAGCAGACTTGTTATGTAATTGTTCGCCATAATTAACTTGACACTAATTAAATGCTGATCCCCACTAATTTGATTTCATTGTTTACTCACTGACTAAGAGTCAAATCGCGGATACAATTATGTAGAGTACATACTACTCTACCTAATTTTGAAGGTTAATGACCGTTTCAATTCCATTAAATAAAGTGGCATATATTAGTGAACAAGGAAATATTTATAATAATTTCTAAAATTCTCTCAAGTTGCAACGTTTGGATAGGACCTTTAATTAATGCAAAGTAAAGTAAAAGAAAGACAGACTTAAAGCTAAAAGTCTCTCAGTCAAAGTTTGCACAGGTATGAAAAGAACGAAGGCGGTTACATGCTACAGCTTTCGAATGAATAACGTTGAAGCTTTTGATTTTGATTCATCAATATCTTCCTGTCGTTTGTCGAACATGTCAAATGCACTCTCTCTGTGAATTTTTTTTTATAGCTCAGCTCAGCAAACATGCAGACGGGCCACGTGATAGTAAGTGGTCAACGTCGTCTATGGACACTTGCCACATCCGAGGAGTCGCCAGTGCACTGCCGGCTTTCGAGGAAAGCTCTTTTTGCGCCTTTCTTGAAGAGCTCTTTTTGCGCCTTTCTTGAAGAGCTCTTTTTGCGCCTTTCTTGAAGAGCTCTTTTGGCGCCTTTCTTGAAGAGCTCTTTTTGCGCCTTTCTTGAAGAGCTCTTTTTGCGACTTTCTTGAAGAGCTCTTTTTGCGCTTTTCTTGAAGAGCTCTTTTTGCGCTTTTCTTGAAGAGCTCTTTTTGCGACTTTCTTGAAGAGCTCTATTTGCGCCTTTCTTGAAGAGCTCTTTTTGCGCCTTTCTTGAAGAGCTCTTTTTGTGACTTTCTTGAAGAGCTCTTTTTGCGACTTTCTTGAAGAGCTCTTTTTGCGCCTTTCTTGAAGAGCTCTTTTTGCGACTGTCTTGAAGAGCTCTTTTTGCGACTTTCTTGAACAGCTCTTTTTGCGCGTTTCTTGGTGAGGTCTTTTTGAGCCTTTCTTGAAGAGCCCCATGTTATAGCGCATGAATATTATAGTCGTTTCATTTATACAGTTTATTTGCAAGTTTCTTTGTACCAATTATATAAATATTGGCCAACAATTTGTAAGTACTTGAAGATGTAAATGGCAACACAGCTTTTTGAACGCTGTAAATGTAATAAATAGCCTCGCAAGTGGGTCAGAGCCTTGACGGAGCGCTATAACACGAAAGAATTGGCGAGTTAAGCAGAGCTTATTACCAATTTTCATGAGCGGATCCCTTGGAGAGCACTTTAAGCAGCCAGTTCGGTTAAGCCTTGCCAGTGACCCTAAAAGCCTCCAAAGAACCCTCACTAGCGAATATATCAACAAAATAAAGTAATAAAGCAATGTATTTTTTTTATTATTTATTTACAGTAAATTGTTCATATTCAAACGTATTTACAGAAACTACAATAAATACTGATTAAAATAACTATAATATTTTTTTTTTATTTCAACCAGAGACAAAACAAACAAATGCGCTTATCACACAAATATACATATGTAGGTACTGAGTGAGAATCGATACCATACATAATACAAATTAATTTTACTATAAAACAAATATCGACTATAAAAGAATTAGGAATAGATTTATTAAAATATCTATTGTTTGATGAACATAAATGGCTATTGTGACACTGTCAATGATTTTTACTTTAATGCCACTGAAACGCTGCAAAATCCATTCTGGCAGTGACAGTTAAAGCCTAGAGCATAAAATAGTTCTACTGCATTCGAATAGTCAAAACAGGTTTAGAATAAAAAAGGCGGTCTATTGGTTTACAATCGCCTACTGCGGTGGTTTGGTTATTTCACTGCACCTTTTTTACCTTTTGCTCGGTGAAGTGTAAAAAATGCGTGCGTATAAAAGTCTTTGTTTGCGTAAATGTAACAATGACAAAATTGACTGCCGATAATTTTCGGTTTTTCGTTTGCTGTTTCAAATTTTAGTTACGGAACATTTTTCTTTTATTCCCTTCTAACTTGACGTTAACAATTTAATGTTCGTTTTTGAAAAGGTTACATGTAATTATTTGTATAAATATCTATATTGGCTTTGTGGTCGAGTGATTATACAAAACCTGAGGTCGTGGGTTCGATTCCAACCCAGGACACACATGCGCGTGATAAGCACATTTGTTATTTGTTTGTTCTGAATTGGGGCATAATAAAAATATTCATCTAAGTATCATATAATATGTATGTTTATCAGCTGTCCGGTTACCATAACACAGGCATTAAATTGCCAAATTTGAAATCAGATAGCCGCGTGTGGAATTGTCCACAGTTATTATTATTTTCCCGTAAAATATTTTGAATCATCTTTTCAAACTGTCATTGATATCACACGTATTGTTACTGGCTGACGGAGGAGTGAAGAGTCTCCGAAACCGGCGTGTATGCGTGAAGAGAATGATGAATGTAGACGAAGCGCATCAGGTTTGCAAGCACAGAGATATTTGGCATTCGGTGCTTTCTGTCTACCGCGTTAGGGACCTGGCGTGATGCTATGTATGTATGTATGCCGATTATTGCAGAAGATTGTAACACCTTACACTCCACTGTTCGTCCTTATATGTCAATCGCGCGATTAAAACAAAAGAATAAATACATCTTTTTACACATAGTAGTTTAACCAATATGACATAATTGAATCCACTCGCGCATTACCATTCCAAATGGCTACATCGTCTAAGGACACACACATTAATTGTCCATCGCAGTGGGTAATGGAGCTCTTGTGTTGTCACACATTATAATTGTAAATGGATCCTTACAGCCGAGCATTCTGCACTTAATGAGATCTAAGCACAGCATAATATTACTGACTACACAGGGTGTTCCTTTATTTATTGTCTTGTGACTGTAAGCAATTAGCTCCGCGTCTTGTGCACGGGTCTCTGCGTACTGTTGATAGTAAGCTGGAGACAATTTTAGTCACCAAGCAACTTTTCTTTACTCTCTTATACTATTTATTTATATAATTCTTCTTTTGCCTTGCTCTGCCAAATTTAAATGACAATTTTATTTCAATTTTGGGTTTGTCAAATATGACCAAGAAAATGAAACATTGGCGCTAAAGTGTCTATTTCTAAAGTCTGGTTTATGGTCGTTAGCTGATGTCTATGGTCGGCAGTACCCACTTTTGATCGCATCGTGTTATTTAAATTTGAAATTGCAGATGCGTATTGGCTACGAACGCAAAATCGCCACAATGTTATTATACATATAAACTACTAGATTTGCCCGCTACTTCGTCCGCGTCGTTTCATATAATTCTATAATAAAATAAAAGTAACCTAAGTTACTTCTTATTACATCAGCTATCTGTCAGTGAGAGTTCCGACAAAATCGGTAGAGCCGTTCCTGAGATTAGCCGGAACAAACCATGTATATACGTACAATGTATACATACGTGTGCACTTAGTAAAAAGCGATTATTTTAATATTACAAACAGACACTCCAATTTTATTTATTTGTTGTATAGATTGATATTGATGTTGCACGTAGCTAATAACTAACCATTGCCATGCTTCATCGATTATGTACAGTAGTTAACAGTAAACATGATAGTGCCACAAACGTTTTGTGAGATGCACGGGTCTATATGCAACGCAATAGTCTGTGCTAATATTGACGCTGCTGGCAGACGTCTTGCGTCTGGATAGAGCGGAGTATTTTGATGGAGTGAGCCTATGGATTGGTACGAAGGATATTATTATATGGATGACATCTATGAATCGCAGTATCATAAGTAACCTAAACTATTATTATAAACAGGAAAGATTTGATTGTTTCTTTGCATTGAATAGGCTCTGAAACAACTGGAGCGATTTGAAAAATTCTTTCACCATTGGAATCCTATATTATCCCTGATGAACATAGGCGATAGACTATTTTCATAAAAGTAAGGGATCTGTATGAAAACTGCGATTATTTAAAGCTACATACGAAAAACTACCGAGAACTACAGGCGATGAAATTATTGACAATATAGCAAAGTGATGTAGGTACTGTCGTCCGAAACCGCTAGCAATGTATACATTTAGGATTCGCCTTTATTTAGAGAGAGACATTGAGAATAGTCTTCGACCTTGTTTCAAACGTTTCCGTGTTATACTTAAGAAGAAAAATAGATATAACTCCAAAGAAACTCCTCCAAAACCTTTGGCACTTCACTACATAGTATAAAACAAAGTCGCTTTCCGCTGTCCGTCCCTATATATGCTTAGATCTATAAAACTACGCAACGGATTTTGATGCGTTTTTTTAATAGATAGAGTGGTTCAAGCGGAAGGGTTATATGTATAACTAGCTTATGCCCGCGACTTCGTCTGCGTATAATAGTGACTTTAGTTAGCATTTTAATTTTCTAGGATACTTTTATTGCAAATAATGCAGCTGTAGACAGCTGTGTATCCTAGAAAATTTAAATGTGCCCAAAGCTGGTTATCTATAAAGCGAAACTTGACTATCCTTATAAACTAATTGACTCAAATGTAAACATTGGATATTTGGTACACATCTCTTCTCCAATTGCAAAACAATTATGTTTGCAGTACTGCGCGTCGCAATAGACGCGAACAAATATTGATAGAGAAAGCTCTCATTCCCTCGCACTGTCCACGTGTAAATAGGGAATTGTTTGTGCAACGTTAACCTATGTTTAAAGTGAATGCAATTCAAAGGAATACGGACAATCGAAGAACGTAAGAAAGGGCATTGGAGAGATTAAGAACTGAGGACTATTAGTATAATTAGTACAGTTAGTGTGAGTGCAGTTACTGTTGTTAAGTATCTGGCTTGTTGGAGGTCGTTTACAGATGCGTCGCTGCTCTTGAGGAACGAGATGGTCGCTTCTAATACGTGACCTGGCATCCAAAATTTTTAAAACAAAACTGAAATTATTATAAAAACACCCGATTAACGATGCAAATAGGTCCGGTAGTACCATACATGTTCTACCATCTTCCTGTTCAAACTCTTTTCTCTTGACTGGCCTCGTGGGTGAGTGGTTAGTGACCTGAATGTAAAATCGGAGGTAGTCGCTTCGATTCCCAGCCAGGACAAACATTTGTTTGATGAGCACATTTGTTCGGTCTATGTAAGTATTGTAAGTAAATGTAAGTTTATCAGCTGTGAGGTTACCCTAATAAGGGCATTAAATTGCCTAATTTGGAATCAGATAGCCGTGCGTGGAATTATCCTCAGATATTATTACATTATTATTATTATTCAATTCACCCGCCTCTCAACAACTGATGCAAATGACTCTTTCGGTTCATCGTGAAACAATACCCGTGAAAACAAAAGGAGCGGTTTACCTCTAGTGACAAAGGAGCTTACACCGCAAAGTCAAATAAAATCGCGTACAAAAATGTACTGCGACCGCTCGATTGGCTATATATCAGCGACGGTTCGTGCTCCGTTCTATGACATTTTGTGGAAAGACACTTTTGTGCGTAAATGTACACGGGCTTACTAATGAATGGAATTTCGCTTGAGCGCGGTGTGATGACGCAGTGAATTATTTAAACATTAATCTGTGACAATAACGCGAAGTGCATTCGCTGAAATGTTTTCCAAATGTTATACAAGACTAATGTATTTATCATGTAATTTGTGTAAAACGTTGTGTGTGTGTATCGTAATTGTCTAATCATATATCTGTTATGTGTGCTTGTGGGTGTCAGATTAAAAGATCTGGCACTTTATAATGTTTGGCAAAATATATGACGCAAGTTTCGATAGAGTTTAACCGGCACCGCGCTTAATAGACAGCCATAATGTGATTTAATAGTGTGGAATACTTGTTTGGAAGATACATAAATTAAGTCTACATTTTATAGCTCTGTTTTGTCATTTTCGTGTAAAATTCTTTGACCGTCCGAATCAGGTCACGAAACCAAACCGCTTTGTTCGATTCAAACAGATTTAACACTCAAATTATCTAAAACTTGTTAGACTTCTCTAAAACTTATTAGACTTCTCTAAAACTTGTTAGACTTCTCTAAAACTTGTTAGACTTCTCTAAAACTTGTTAGACTTCTCTAAAACTTGTTAGACCAATACGGAACATATACCTGAACCTAAAGAGCGCAATGGAACCCACTCCTCAGATTGCATTAACAGCTGAACACAAAACCTGTTTATATTGACTTCTTAAAACCCATTGTCGTGCTAATATTTCATTGATTCTGCCCACTCTACTACAAAGCCATGGCAAGATAGAGAATTGCACAAAGCAAAATACAATCGCGCACAGTGAGCAAAGGGCGGCATTTGTTCCACTGGTCATATTTCAATCCGAAGGATCGTTAGCCGTCGCGTCTGACGCGGAGGCACTTCTGCTCTAAGAGGGAGCTATTACTGGTTGCTAATGAAATGAATCTCGGATGGGCGCGTGTGTGATATAAGGACTCGATACGATTACTCAGTGTTTCAGTTAAGCCTTTATCTGGTAGATCTCAGGCTTTGAGTTTAATGGATCTTTCGGTACCGGTTTTTATATTTTGATGCGTTTTTTTAATAGATAGAGTGGTTCAAGCGGAAGGTTTATATGTATAACTAGCTATGCTCGCGACTTCGTCCGCGTGGAATAGTGACTTTGGATACCATTTTAATTTTTTAGAATACCTCTATTACGGACAAAAATAAGGGTTGGTGGTAGAGGGGCGAAAATTTAGTGTTGCGCGTATTTTTTAATGCTGAATCATAAAAAAATTAAAATAAAAAGAATTGTCCAAAAAATATTTTTTTTTTTTACCGTGGACAACCCTTATACTTCAGGGTATGAAAAATATTTTACATCCTATTCTCAGACCTACTGAATATACATACAAATGTTTCATGAGATTTGGTCAAGCCCTTTCGGAGGAGTTTAGTTACAAACACTGTGACACGAGAACTTTATATATTAGATTAAATATTAAGGTTGCAAAATTTTAAATTTAGTCCAAAATTTGCAAACCGAAAGCTTTGTTATTATTTTAGGAAGCAAATATTTTGAATATGTTAGTACTTAATTTAATTACACTTATTGCATCCTAAGAAGTTTCAGTTAATAAAGGTAATTGCATCACTTTCGAAGAGTCTCTGCAGAGCACCTGCTTTGTATCGTTAATGGACTTTTTGACTTACCAACTTGTGAACTTTTCAACTTTAAGTATGGAACTTGAGCATGTTTTTGTAAGTAATATCGGGGACACTTTATCGCGGTTTCTTTTATTCTTTATGCAAAATCTCTACATTATTTTTATATAGCATATGGCTATGATTATATAAATGTAATCGTTAAGTTAAACTAACTAAAGGTTTAAACTTAAATGTGGTTAAAATAAAATATATTCTAAGTAAAAATTGTATATCTTCAAGGAAAATGTTTACACAACTTTCTAGATTCCCTAATTTTAAGGCTCAGAACTGTTATATGCTATATTTCATGACTTGTTTAAAATTTGTAAATCGCATCTTATGTTACGCGATTTCCATCGTTGTACACGTATCAAATTAAAAAAAAACCTTGGCTCAATAAACCTTATTGATATTTTGAACACGCTTAATCGTTTTAACAAATATTTATCCGGATACAACGCCGAACTTTATAGTCTTTTTAAAAACACATTATAACGAATAAATAAAATTAATTGAAGAAATAATATAGCAATTCGTTAACAGTGCACGGGCGCCGCTGCCAACATAAACGTCACTAATTGACAGTCGAGCCACTGCTGGGGAAGACCATATTTATTTATTTGTTTTTATCACTGGTTTTCCGCTGGCAGAACGGCGTATTAATACCGCGTATTGTATTTCGCTTCGTTAAGCTAGATTCATTTATACATTTATTTATCTTTACATGTATAAAACAAAGTCGCTTTCCGCTGTATGTGCGTATATATGCTTAGATCTCTAAAACTACACAACGGATTTTATTTTCATAAATAGAGTGATCCAAGAGGAAGGTTTATATGTATAATAACATACATTATATAGTAGAGAAATACTGTTATAATTTATATGGCAGAACAA
>DWUN01003912.1:0-11392 GCA_018249975.1 Passova gellias
TCTACTCGTATACTACACGTAATATAATGTACTCGCAACTGTGCAGACGCTCAGCGACAATGAAACGTGCTTAATGTAAGGACATCGTCAGAATGGCTGGGTACATATTGTAGTGGAATTATTAAGAACCTCATCAGAATACAATGATAGAAATGCTGCGTAAACATCATCCATATAGGACAAACAAAACATTGCGACACTGTGCGCATCTAACAGCGATTAGGCTGGCGCGTGGCCAACGCCTCTGTTCTTACACTACACTAAGAATTTTGGCTTCGTACCGTTTCACCAATATTTACATAAATTAATACATCATAGACACGTGCTATGTAAAAAATAGTTAGCTCAACAAATGGATTGATCATTACCACAACAACCACGACCTAAAATAACGATGATAGAATAAATAAGAAAAAACTTGAGGAATGAAAATGACACAAGATAAAATTAACTTTTAACAAAAAAATAAAAACCGACTTCAAATAGTAAACTATTCTAAAACAAATTCATATGCACTAAAATGTAAACAAATAATTCAAGGTACAATTACTGCAATTCTTGGAGTCGGTATCAGCCAAGGTACGCCCTTCTTACGGTAAAGTTAAAAAATAATCTTGTGTTGTATGTTGTATTCTTGTATTATTATTGCTAGGCATATTGTAGTGTTTCCTTGGCTGACTGGCTTTCAGTCTATACAAATCCTGGACCTTCTGAATCACTAATTTCGATTCTTATTTATTTATAATTTGACCTAATGGAAACAATACAAAAAGGCGACGAGATTAAGCTAATCATTGAATAACTAGTTCATATTCAATACAATATTATTAGAATAGAGAAATAAATTCTGTCACAATGTCATAGGCAGTCGACATCTCACCAATTTTGCTCAATATGAATTTTATTATACCTATTTGTGAATATGTTGGTTACTTCCTTTAAATATACTTCACTTACATAGGTATTTAAATTTAAATGGGTGGAGTGATGACCTTTTCCCAAAAAGACAAATATTTTAAATTGTCTTGTCATAGGGCACAAGTTAAAAGAGAAATAAAATATAGCAAACCTTAGATTTCGTTAATGATAATCGAAATACTTTCCCAGTGAAATTTATGTTCTAATATAATAATATTATAAGATTTACCTACGGATAACTTATAAGGCCTGCCGAGAAGTCAGGCAAAGTGAATATATTACAGAAACAAATCTGAACGAATTGAGGCGATTTACCTCCTCACTCGAATCTTCTGTTTCCGGAAATTCCGAGAATTGTTAAACATACGTGCCATAAAGTATTTTCATTCTCCTTTTATAATGAACCTTTCTATTCAAGTCCAACTTTAGACAGTTAAATGACGCATTTATGGGGCATTAGTGTACTGGTATAGGTAAGTATGTAAGTAATAAGTATGCATACAGTGTAAAAAAATTGTTTTGATTGTTGCCCTAATCTTTGAAATAAAACTTGTCCTTTTTGCGTGATCGGACAAACATATCAAATCGATGAATCTTATACTATAGATATTAATAATCTTTGAGACTATACTAATATTTTAGTGCACTCTTTCAACTTGACATTTCTCATGGAACACAATACTAACTACAGCAATTTCTTTCTTTGGAATACTAAAAGCGTGACTTCGCAATGAAAATATTTTTTTTTATTTGCATTAAGTTTGCGTTTGACCTCAATGTCGTCTGATGAAAAGTGCTTTGAAGATATTGTACTGAGCATAGAAAAATCCTACGCAATATTTTATAAGTCAAATTTATAAAGACAATATGAAATAGAAAACGAAACAATTTGTATTAGTTCCTCTTTTCGTAAATATGTGACTTTACTAAAGGTGCTCATTAGGTATTAACAAGTCACTTGGTGTATTCTAAAAACCGACAAAATAATTATGTAGAATGTAAGCAAGTAAAGTGTCCCATAATATTATACTGCCCACAAAATAAAATGATTTCTAAGTAGATCTTGTTTGTTGAATGTTTATGAAACGCTAAACCGATTTTGTTTATATTTACGACTCTGAACTTTGGAAATAGTGATAAAATCTGGAAATCAGTTATATGACATTTTTATACCTAGTGACCTTTTTTGATGAGAATAAGACTGTTTCCTACATTTTACGCCTTTCATCTGACTACATTGGTGTATCCAAGAAAATTTATACACTGAGGCTTAATATCTCAAACCTCCTCTGTGTAACAATGTTAATATTGCGTTAATTCATTTGGTGAAAAGTTAAATACTTAAATCCCAATTGTAATTAGCAATTAGAATCTGTATTTGTCGTACATGTATTTATGTAACCTACCAAGTAATTTATTTCGTAACAGTGCGAAAGAAACGACATTAATATGAATGAGAAGTTACGTTATTTTATGTTGAAAAAGCTTTGATATCAAGCAAATTCTCTTATTAAGCGATTAATAGCGGTCGTTGTTTCTTTTTTAGATTATTGCAATACTTATTTAAATTTACGGTGCATATATTTTTTGGGGACAGGTACTCAAAATTTATTTACGTAACAACGTAATGTGACAATCAATTAAAATAAGATATTATAAATACACTTCATGCGACATTTAATCAATACATCATTCAACACACAGAACATACGAAACATATTTTTTCCTTTACTGTCACGCTTCCCTTTGTTGCAAAATAGCAACGCTTGGTCTGTTAAATGAACTAATAGACATAAGCAATTTCGAATTATTCATTGCGTTACTCCTAATGTCATTATGACGAAGTGTAACTGTAGTTATTGTACTACCTATCTGTATGATATAAGGGGTTGTACTCGCCTTCGCCTATTAGGGGTTGAACTCAGGATAACTGAATTATTTGCCTTAAGTGAATAAAAATATATATCGTTTATAGCAGTATAAATTTAAATAGCTAAATGGGATCCGTCGGTTTATAACAAGCTTTAATTTCAATCGCGGCAAGCGTTGAGTAGCCGTCATCGCTGGAGCCGCTCAGTTATTAATTTCATAATGATGTAAAAACATCGGATCCCAAACTTGAGTTATCCTCAAGTTAAGAAATGTTTTATTAAAACATTTTTGAACAAGGCTGAATGTTAAGATATTTTAATTTATTTGAGATTACTCTGTCAGTTTAAGACGTTAACGTCATAATCGACTTTGTATATTTCCAGAATGTTATCTGAACATATAATGTTTCTTGAACAAATTACAAAATGCATATAAGAGATTTTCGGCATTTAAAACACGACTACTTTTTAGTACTTGTGTATTTTGTGTGGAAAGAAAAACTTTAATGATCAATGAATTACACGTATTCATAACGCATCAGTACGTGATGCCATACAAAAATACACATTAATACCTACATAATACATTACACATTAATACAATAAACGTTTGGTATAATGCTGTACATTATGGCAACGGCACGAGGCAATCCCCAATTACATATTTTACGACTACGTTGGTAATAGAGGATAACATATTCACATGCACGCGGTTTTTAAGAAGATGTAAAAAAAGGTATTCAAGGCTGGCAACGGACTGCTTTGTTCTATGGTGTGATAAATGACCGTACGCTGCAGTTACCATTTAGCAACAGGTGGCTAACGGCTTTCCTGGCTCTGTTAGCCTTATCAGGCTTAAATATCAAAGTATATTTTTTGCTGATGATTAATATCGTATACCTACTGTTAAAGATTTATTGCGAAGTCTGTTTCAGTCACAATCTTTGCCCTTAGTTATGTAAATAGGATACCTAGGTATCGTCAGACAGGCAAACTAACTGTGAATAATCACAGTCATTTCAAGAAGGTCCTTGGACCCTCTTAAAGGGCACCATTAGGCTCTCAAGAAACGTAGTCGTAAAGTTATTAGGCACCATCGAGCTCGTAGTACAAAATCAAAGGCCAAGAGGGATGCTTGGTTATCCGAGCGGAAAATTTATCTTACGTGTTAAGACATATTATGGGTATCCATATATTATGATGTCTTGAATAAAACTGTCTTATAATTACCGTACCATACTACAGCTTTAAGGCATTACAATAGGCATGATGTCGATGCTTCTTTATTAATCCTTAGGATAAAGCAGCAACGCTTTAGCTTTACAACCCAAACGAGGGGACAGGCACATTTTTTATTTATGTATTATTTACATACTCAATAAGAGCAAAGTAACTGACATTTGTTATAAAAATTAGGTAAACTATGTATCTATATCACTATCACAGCGTTTACTGTAGATCTGAAATATAGGTACATATTATAATATGTATAATAAAATCTGTTATTCTGAAATATATTATTTACATTTATTTTTCTCCACCGATTACTGGAGATAAAAGAAATTAGCTTCTACATCACTGTTTGTGTATAATTATACAAGTATATGCCTAACAATAATAAAAACAACATTTCACTGTTCTGAAATTTCTATTCGAAAAGGAGAATAAACCGTAAGTAAATACGAATTTGATTGGTACGCCAACTGAAATAAACTGTTTCTCTCGTTCTCTACGGGTCGAGGTTGAACTAAATATAAGTTTCAATCCCTCGTCAGGATAATACCCTATTATATCAGATAAAATCCGATGATCCCGACACAATTTGGCATCAATACGCTTAATACTTATTAAATCAAATCTATAATATAGACATAGGTATGTAATACTAGTCAGTATTGTCCATATTGTCCATATTTCCATATTTTTCATGACTCAAAAAAATTATTTGTTTTTAGAGAGCCTACATACAATGAAAAATGGCTAATATAATGTAGAAATTTTGTCTTGTACTAAACAAACATTAAGTTTTAAACTGACTCTTGACACAGGCGGCAAGTGAAAAGAAGCTAAAGTTTTCGCATTATCTTCGAGCAAAGGCTAGAAGTGTAGAACTTCGCGTTGGATGTTTAAATTGTCGCTATACACAAACTGTCAGCGGGATGCAGCGCCATCTGTGACCCGTGGCATCTTATCCGAACTCGTTCATCATCTATTGTACTTAGAAAATAGATTCTTAACTTGGAATTGTATTGTACGCGCTATGCTGGTTGGAATTGAAAGTGTGTTGATGAGTCTAACCCTATAGCATTATTTCGCATAATCTTTTATTATGTGTCTGTGCACATATTACAGAGTTAAAATCGACAACTGTTGCAAGTTGCAAGGGTTGCAACGTAAAATTCGATGTTTTTTAATAATTGCCATTTTCTGTTTCGCAATGAGAAGTTTCTCTACCATTCAAAGTTTCTAGCTTATTTGATGCAACAATTTCCAAAGCAATAGTGATGTATTGCTACGTGTAGTTGAGCTGCTGTTTCACATGCAGAATGACAAAGACCTGAAATGTTTTATTTTTAGTCTTCGAAAGTAGCACCGCATTTGTGATTGATCTCGACAAGAAATAGGTGTCACGGTGATATTTTTCTGGCTATTTCGCGAAAGTAGTTTAAGTAACAAAATGATGAAAGGCGTATAGAAAGAGATACAAATGACTAGCATAAATATGTATGTAATATATAATAACGAAACGCATTAATGCAATAGTTGAAAATTCCGTTCAGCCGAATCAAAAACTTTTAAGCCAAAGTTACTCCGTCAGTTGCGGACGAAGTGTGAATTTGAACAAAGCGAGTTTGTTGTCGCTCCGAATAACATTCCCTCCATTAGCATTGCGTACCTCGTATCGCTCATTGGATTTCAGGTGTAAGTAATCGAAAGAAGAAAGAAAGAACATTTTTATTCTATACATTCCATACATATGAAGAAATTGAAAATAGATCAATAACAAGGCAATATAAAAAACTATCATTAAAATTACGGAGTGTTGGATGGGTAGGAGTGTGCGCAGCCTTGGCGGTGGTAAACCACTACCTACCGCTGAAGAATTCGAAGATGTAAATTAAAACCTACCTTATCCGTGTTCTGATAGCCAAATATTTTTCTTTTTAATTTACTATTATTCAATAAGACTTTTTTAAAGCATACAATTTGTGAATCCACACTTAGCGTTGTAAAAAATGATTTTATAAATTGTCCTGTTGTGTTAGGAGACTAGTGTCCAAAGTAGAATGTTAAAGGTCGGGATAATTCCTTTTTGCATTTTCAAAATTATTGGATCCCATACTGTCACAATATTCTCCATAACTACTACGACACAGTCACTTTTCAATGTCTATTCACTTTGGTAAGCATTGTTAATCCAACAAATAAGGGTAAACCACCTGCGGCTTAACTCACCTACAACGTGGTCCTGAACGTGACAGATGTAACGTAACCAATGATTATAATGACATCCTTCATTACGATAAAAATAAAATTACATTCAGATAGCACCTGACAAGCTGCGGAGTTCGGCAGTTGCGGTCTCCGATCGAGTGGCTAACTGTGTCCAGAACCCACAACAAACTTTGTTCAAATTCCGTCTGTCGACAACCGAGAGAGCAACTTCACTTATTCGGCTTGAATCAACTTTTCAATTCGCGTAAACAGATCACCAATTGGATTTATACACTTTGGCGACAATTGGTCCAGAAACGCAGTTGTTTGTGTAACACATTTCACGAAACCAGGCGACAGCGACTAGTTATTTTAGTGTCAATTTAACATTGCAATAAAATTAAATTCAAGCATAGTAAATATTCTGTATTAAAAACGTCGAACACTTGAAATTTCAATGGAGAAGCGTCGTAGAGTATGCTATAGTACTCTCCAAACGTAAATAGGTTACATCCAAAACATTGAATAATATTACATTCAATTTGACGTTTGTAAAATGTTGTCAGTAAAATGGTCGTTAAAATCCGCAATTAAGAATAGGGGCTAAATATTTTACTACAGGTTTTACTGTGTTTCAAGTGTCTTTAAAATTTGTCTTTAACCGGTGTATACAAAGAGCTTTTTTGTACTTGAATTAACAGCATGGACCCATTCACTTCTGGACTGCAATGTACACACTGTTTGAGGTCAAATACTTAACGACGGAAAGATACAATCCTGGCCATTAAAATACTTCAAGAGGATTGCCCTTTTTTAGAAATAATTACAACATTATTTTATGTATACATCTAGACTTCGGTAGGACTTTGAAGTTACCTTGCAATTATGGCAAGACCTTTAGTGGAAGGGCTCGAAGCCCTGACGCGGTCGATCGCAAATGATCTATTAAGTTAAGCAACGCCAGGCGCGGTCGACCCTTGAATGAGTGACCGTTATTAGCAAAGTTTAATGAGCACTTCTGTGGCTCCGAGCGCAGCTAAGCAGTATATCGGGTTGTTATCATCAGACAACAGAGCTAAAACTTTGTGGACTTCTGACTTAAAATAACCGAAAGATAGTTTGGTCACTAAAAAGTAATACCAATGATCCACTCTACAACAGCATGACGAATTAAGCTCTAACCTTGCCAAGCTGGGCAAAGAGAACCCCAATAGGTTAGGAGTTAGTTTCGATCAAGCGAAATTTTAACAGGACGTAATTTGTAAATCAAGGCACGTTTTAGAACATCTAATTATGGTTGTCTGTTTTACATAGAGACCGTTCTTGAAACATTCAATGCAAGCTGTCAAAGAAATGTTTCTAATAACTATCTGTGAATCATCTTCCAGGCGGAGAATAGTGATATTATGTAAATTTCTTTGATTCTACCAGCTGCAGGTCAATTGAAAAAGTTCTATACTTATTTGCTAAGAGCATCTCGAAGAAGGCACTAGACACATAATACTGCTTTGGATTAGTTTGAGAAATTAGATGATATCGATAATAATAGATAATTTATTGATAACTCAGTTGAATTACTTCTATTCATGTGTAACGTTTTAAAAAAAAAAGTATATTAAAAACGACGTTATTAATAATTCTATGTCATACGTAAAACATGAAATATATTCAATTTACCAATGCTCAAAATGTTGATAAATTTATAAGGCAGGTGTGAACATAACCTACGGCTATATTACCCGTTCGTAGGTGCTCGCATATCGAAGTGAAAACTTTTAATTGCTTCGTTAGGTGTTTTTGATCTGTGTAGGTGGCTGTGTTACCCAGAGATGTAAGTATCGGTTCGCCCGGGTGATTAATTTTTTTTTCAAAAGACTACGACATTCACATTTATTTTTTAAAAGGTTAAAATTATATACTGTCTAAAAATCAATTTCCACTACCTTTACATAATGATATTACTATTTTTGCATTTTACAAATTACTTTGATTGAACATACTATTGTAATGGAAATAATTAAAAAGAACAATAATAATAACAACTACAATACCGTCAATTTCAAATAATTTGACACTGAAATTCGAGGCATTACAATAAATTGTTAATTCAGTAATACCTATCCACCGTATTTGTCTCAAGACATGAAAGTTATTGTCTCGACACGTATTAATTACTTTTTAACATATTCTGCCGTCAAGTCCAACAATAGTCTTATAATAGTAATTATAATAAGAATAATTTCTAGTAAGAAATCCTGTACAAAATAATTCAAAATCACCTCATAGTCTAAATATAAAGAGAAAACTCCGTGCCGCTAGATCTACAGAGCGTTAATGTCTATAATAAATAACGTGTCAACAACAGAAAGCCTAGGTAACAACGCGTGACTTAAGTACTTTCTAACGTAACAATTAAGCGCTGATCGACTCGCGAGATTTCCATTATCGCGCTGGCTGGTCTTACTGAAGCTTTGTCAAAGATTAAAAGGATTTCGCAAAAAAATCATTTAAATTGGTTTCGAAGCGTATTGTAACTTGGAGTGTATAAAAGAGAAATGTGCGGTTGTGTTTTGTTTTAGCGTTTATAAAGCGGGGAGCCTTTATGGTTTATAGCTCTATAATATTGACCGTAAAACCTCCGGACCCTTAGCGGACTTACTTTGTTTCGCAATTGAGACGCCGCGAATAAGACCCTTCCGACTCCTTCAGGTCTAGCGGAATATTTGTTCCTTTTAGGTAATATAAAGCTTTAATACCGCTTAAGGCTTAAAACTTCATAGTAAAGAATTTTTTTTCCTCCTATATGTAATTTTCCTTTACGACAATTTTTTATTTACAATTATACAGATGTTTAAATTGAATATTTTTACAATTACATATCTAGTTATTTCTGATACACTATAAAAAAAAAATTAATTATATTAAACACTTTTTGTTTACTAATAATATCTGTTAATAACAAAAAGGTGAAAAAGTTTTATTGAAACGTACATAAATGTTAATACAATCATATGAAAATAGACAGCTTAAAAACAGAAATGGAAAAAACTCAACATTTTAATATTTTCATTTAGAGAAATAGAGCGCTTTGATACTATGAATCAGAAAGAACGTGGCGCATACGATATTGCTCCATTTTGTCAATGCTCTGGAGGTGTATTAGGAACTTGAGTCCATTTCAAAGAGTAACGAGTAACGAGTAGTACTTAGTATTTGGGATATTTGTGAATTATTCCTCTGATTAATACCACTTAAAATTTAAGATTCGCATAAATATATATTTTTTAATTAAAATAAAAGGATATTACATAACATAACATCACGTCACGTCCCCAACAGGGTGGGCAGAAAGTAAATATAATAATATAACCTGATCTTGTATTGATATGACATTTTTATCAAATATTCGTACAGTGTTTTTTTAAATGTACTCGTGATAGGAACAACGTAATAAATATATTTACAGTGGCGTACGTGTATATTCAGTTAGTCATTCGTTATGTTTTTCCCGCGGGTCGCTGAAGTAGTACGTATACACAGAAAAACCATAGAATAACAGATGGAACTATGAAAATTTCTAAGTTCCCCTTGACTTCAACCACCAATTATACTAGACAATAGCGTGGACCTCAAGGCCTTAATGTGAAATAGTCAATTTATTTTTATTTTTTTTATTTACTCGTTAAAAAACTTTTACGTTATTCATTCGTAGCCCGATCATTTGTATATATAAAAATGTTTTAACAGGATTACCTGATACGAATCTGAGATTCAGGCATTGCGATCTATGGAATGGAAAAGCGTCCGCGTGGAAAAAAACATGGATACATATTATGTACAGATGCACGTACATCCATTCATTCCGATTAAAACACCTTATGTTGGTAATCTTCGAATGGAATGCTCCCATTCGTTGTCACTGTAATCCATTAGACTGTCAGATGTCGGCATTTTTCATACACGTTTTTACTTATTACCTCTCATTACGGCGAACCAAAAGTATGACATATTATATGAGGTCATATGGTTTTATATTGTTATATGTATTTTATTTTCGTCATTTTAAGTCTAATAATAAACGATGCCTACCAATAAGTATCTATGTACCTGAGAGCAAAAAGATCTGTAAAAACTTCTCATATTCTTAAGCAGTATGACAAATGTATTACAAAGCACAGTCTTTGCAGCTATATTTAGAAAACAAGAATTTTGCGGAAACTTGTATGAACAGGTGAATTGCTCAAATCGTTCGTATTTGCTCAGATATTTTATATTCCGCCAACTTGCGACGTGGCTCGTTGTGTTATATTTGTTACAATCAATAACATTTAGGTATACCTGAAAATGAAGGAAAATTACAGTAGATACTAAATATAACAGAGAAGTACATGGGTTGCATTATTTATTCTCTCCTGTGATTTGACTTAAAATGCAATAATAGTTGACATACTCGTAAATAGTTCATTATATTGAAACATTTATAAACAGTTGGAATAGTTCGTGGAAACAAAAGGGATTTTTAATGTTAACATTATTTTAACATATTTCTATCTATTTATGTATACTTTAATTTAAATACTACAGTAGGCTATATAATGCAAAATTATAAAAGTATTTGTATTGGTCTTTCTAAATGTCATGAACAACACACACACATACACAATGATAGAAAGTAGCAACTTTTTCATTTCAAGTAATATAGATATCATAATTTATTTCAAGTATAATATCATAAATATATTAACACAATCTATTGTATAAAATATAAATAAGCATGACATACTCGTATGTACGAATAGGAATAATACCTAAATAAGAAACGACAATGGAAGTTAGGTTAGGTTGGGTTGGTAAAATCAGATCAAATATTCTTACTAACAAGAATGTGAAGCGTATGCTAGTACTTTGGATAGGTCAAATTATCTATAATATAATCTAAATGGCTGGTATCACGGTATGTAGAAAAATCTTAGTTTAAGAACAGAGGCGTTGGCTGCGCCCCAATCTAAGCGAGGAATGGTTGTGGTCGGCTTCACTGTTCTATGTTATTGCTTAATGTGCATGACATCATTACATACGGGGTGGCCCAGAAAGACCGAAGTGGTGTGAATTCCTTATAACTTTTTTATTATAATTTTTTTTTTTCTTTTCTTTTCAGTATTTTGTAA
>DWUN01003913.1:0-11391 GCA_018249975.1 Passova gellias
TTATCGAGGAAGGCTCTAGGCTATATAACATCACGCTAAGATGAATAGGAGAGGAGCAGCAATAAAAAAAAAATTATGTGGCAGAACAACGTTTGCCAGGTCAGCTAGTCATTCATATTGCAAACGACCATTCGAGTATCTGAAGTGTAGCGAGCCAACGGGTGGAGAGTGGCTGGAGATAGTGCGGTATCTCTGCGATTGTGCATCGATCAAACGAACGTGCCCTCTGAAGCGACACGCGCCGCTGCGTGCGTGCAGCCTACGCGCGTAACGAAAGGGCTACGACAGGGTATGGTAACGCAACAGGACAAGGCCCTTTCTAACGTATTGTAGCAATGGATGAAAATTAAAACGCATTTGAGCTGTTCCTACTCTACGGACGCCCGCGTACAAGAAATATATTGACAAAGACAAAGACGTTTATTTGCACAAATATGGGTACGTATAAAGGTTTTATAGGATTAAAAGTTCAAGCCATATTTTGCCTTTTACGGCGTACAAATTTAAAATATTAAAAAATTGAGATGAGAAAGAAACGTTATAAATATGAAACCGTTTAAAAAACATAAGAAAAATATTTGTTAATATTATTACATTTATTTTCGCTTTTCTTACGACTGTTTGACATCACTCAAATCTGACGTATTTATATTTTTTTTAATTACATTCATCGCTATTCTCAAGAACTACAATTACAATTCTGCCAATCTAAATATACATATTATATTACATAAAACAAATTAAATAGCAACATATTGTGAATATATTATTTTGATCCAAATATTTTTTCTAAAATACTAGTTAGTCATGGATATTGCAACTTCTGAAGATGGTCTTGGTATCGTTCTTAAGAACCTTCGCTGCTAAGCTGGCCCCGAGCCCAGGTCTTCTAGCTGTCGCGTACAACCGATGGAGAATACAAACTCACATTACCTATAACCTATCTGTATTACGGCGGCTTAGACTCACACTGGACTTTGCTGAAAGTGAAATTAATCAAGCGTCTTAATTGCTGAAAGTGAAAAATGTCAAGCATCTGAATAGCTGAAAGTGAAAAATTTCAAGCGTCATAATTGCTGAAAGTGAAAAATTTCATGCGTCATAATTGATGAGGAAAAATTCCATTGTAGTATATAATAATTATCGTAATGATACTTAGCACGTAATACTACGCTTCTTACCTGGTATGCGTCATTGGATATCTGCCTAACTCGTTCATTATACTCTAGTGAGTATAATGAACGACTGCTTACTTAATTGTAACAGCTTACTAGTGTAAGCAGGTACAATTATTATCCGTTCTCATATAACAAGTATATACATATATTCGTACGGTTATTGTTAACGTATGCTTCGATACGCGGAAAAATAGGCATTTATGAAACAATGGAAGTTGGAAGATACTTCGAAACAACTAATGTGATAGATGCGAAAGAAGAAAAACCAACAAATGTGCGCATCACACATATGTTCGTCCTGCGTGGGAATCGAACCCACGACCTCCGGTTTTGCAATTAGGGTCTCTGACAAAATTTTTAGTCACGCAGTTCAGTATATTAGGGTTCAGTCAGTTTATTAATGGGTGCAGATATTGAATCCGCTTTTTCAAAACAAAATAGCAAGTTAAAGTTCCTATAGAAGCTATCGTTTGTTGCTTTACTCCATCCGAAATGTAATCGCTGGATGATGTCTGCCATCCAAATGACATATCGAGCAACATGCAACCTTCGCCGGTCGCCAGATCACTCTATTTTCAACCAGCCGTTGCCCGCGACTCCATCCGCGAGGAATAGTGATGTCGGGCAGCATTTTAATTTTCTAGGATACTTTTATTGCAAACAATACAGATAAGAACTGATGTATATCCTAGAAAATTAAAATGTGTCCAAGGTCACTATGCCACGCGGACGAAGTCGCCGGCGGAAGCTAGTTATACATATAAACCTTCTTCTTAAATCAATCTATCCAGTAAAAGAAACCACATCACAATCCGTTGCGTAGTTTTAAAGATCTAAGCATACATAGGAACAGTCGGCGGATAGCGACTTAGTTTTATACTATGTAATGACTAGTAAAAGCTCCACGTTTCACCCGCAAATAATACTGTTTGTAGTGATCCTAAAGACTGTAAGAAAGGACTGACAAAACAGATATACTCGTATAATGCGAATGTTGATGGATACAGGTGCCGAGGGGAACCAAAACACAGGTCAAATACTCTATCACAATAACTATCCCTACATTGAATTCCTGTCCAGCTAACCCATAGATATCACAATAAGATGATGGGTTGATTAGAAAAAGTATTCCAAGTAATAGGCAATAGGCTCACCACCTATTCCATTGTGGGACTTAAACGTAACCGGTGAAATGTGGGGGTGTACTACACTCCTCTGCCTACCCCTTCGAGGATTACAGGCGTGATGTTACGTTACATTTAATGAGTATGACGCGACAGTAACGCGTCAGTGTATTTGAAGGAAGGTTGTTATGACACCGGATACCGGAAGTTCCGTGACCTGCCCCAACACAGCCCGTCGAAATAGTCGCGCAATTGTAACTTGTGCCTTACGACTTCGCGGTTCCGGCGTGCACAGTCGATATGTAAGGTAAGTCATAATAATAATATAATACGTACATACATACTGTACGATAGTTATATAGATATTTTCATTGCGTACAGAACATACGAATATGCTCATCACGCAATTGTCTGACCTGGGTGGTAATCGAACCCACGACCTTCGGTTTAGAGGCCAAGTTTAGTGTCAAGCCAAAGAAGCCAGGCCGAAGTCAAACAATGAAAAATTAATTTTGTGATTTTCTTTTAATCTTCGTTGAGTTGTAAAATACATATAACGGCTGTTGCAACTTGTCGACTTGACTTGCCAGCTGTCACAAGCTTAAGTTTAAAATCAAGTGCCTCAACATGTTCCAGGTTGTTCTAACCAGATGAGGCTTTAGTGCATTAAAGCTAGTTTAATAACATGTGTCTAAGTATTGATTGTTTCTGTCAATAAGTAAACTAAAACATCTAAATATGTACATAAGTATTTAGACATGTTATCGGCCGCCTGGTCCTCATAGTACAGGCTCGAGGTAGGTTGAATATGAAGTAGGCTTCTGTTCAATCACTGCCTCGGCTGGTGGTAGGTGGGGTGTCGTTTGAAACCTTTTGAATAATTCCAAGTTGTAGAAGGAAAAATAGGTTAGTTTTAGATAACTGTTAGCGTTCCTGAGATATTATTGGAATGGAAAACCATAATTTGCACCGAATCAACTCAGAGGATAACATCTCTCCAGTAAACCGTGTAACACAATGAATATGTCGAATACGTCGAAGTCGTTCAGAGCGGCAACGTCGCAACACACGAAATAGACACTTTTGTGGGGAGAGCGCGCCGACCCGCTCTAACGCATGCGTCTGTCCCGTTTTTGTCTATTCTAAACCTGTTAAATGTGGGAGTAACATTGGTTTTGGGTTTTTTTGTGTTGTTTTCCCAAGTTGTCGTATCAAGGGCCCGCGGCCTGCGAGTAGGCGGCTCGTTATTTATCTAGAACCTTTTTTAAGGTCCACGGGTTCTCTATTGCCAATGAACGGTTATATTTTTTATTATCATGTATCTCGTTATGTGTTTATGAAAAGATTGGACGAAAATTTCTCAAATAGGTAAAAGTTTAATACATCATTTTTAATATCGTATATAACTCATCTTACATAATATGATTTGGTAGCTTTTATGACACAATAATGTTACACCTCTACCAACAATCGGTATTATTATTTGACAAATTATTTGCGTATGTCGATTTCGACGAAAGTAGAAAGCGCTAATGAAATATATCACGTCTCTGTCTACCCCAATGGAAAATAACTCGATAATATTTCTCCCCATCGGCCAGTATCGGCAATTCATGAAGGCTATTTACACACTTAATGCGACTCTGGCTCCCGACCAATGCGACCCGCGCGGGGGGGTGTTGGAGGAAATTCCACCCTTAAACGCGTTCGAGCTCGATCACGAACACCCAAAAATGTTGTAGGATTTTTTAGGCTTTCATTTAAATATTTTTTCCCGCCCAACCCCCTCGCCCCGTCAGCGGCCACCGCTCTGTACGATTTAATTTCTTTTTACAGGGTTGTTTGATCCCTCCGCCGAACGAATTGTATTCCGCGCTGTTTCTTTTTTTCGTTTTAACAAATTCTTTGTTTTATTTCTGTCTACGGATATTGTTTGATGTATTTTTTGGATTCAAAAAGCGATTTTATAAAATATTTCCTGTTTTCTGAACTGCGTGCAGTCTGCCAACCGGTACTGGTACTCGAAACACCGAGTTACCATGAAAAGCAGATCGTTATAATTTCCCCCCTAAAAAGAAATAATAAGGGATGAACGTTTACATGATAACGAACTATGTGCAGTCTCATCCGTTTATGAAATTCTAAATGTAAAAATGTTATTGAGTCAAAAAATTACTGTATCTTACTTTTTAGACAAGCATCCCTTGCGAGGGTAAAATATGCAAATAAAGAAATAAAAACGTCCATAATCTTGGAAGTTATTCCATTATAATAGAAATTAAAAATATTCCTTAGAAGGGTTGGAAGTAAAAATTTACTGTAACATTAGTTTTACAAAAATTGGCCCTAAGAAGAGAAAAATACAGTAAATTCGCATTACAGTTTATTATTTTTGAGCTTAATATGATATAAAGTAGTATGTTAGCTTATGTATAGAAATAACAATTAAATTGTCTTCTTTAAAATTGGGTTAGAGTAAGATTTGTTATATTTTAAAACTTATTAAAAATAGTAATAGTAAAAATGTTAATACAGGGCTAGCAATACAAAAGGAAAGTAAATCCTTGACCCCTTGAATAGGGTTCAAAATTGTGGCTCGACCTTATGACACACATTTGAAGGTGATACAATTTTTAAAATGCTCTTTATCTTTACAGATCGTCGTCCCACTGCTGGGCTGCTGGGCTGGGCTGGCCGGGTAAGACAATACATTTTATTCATATCAATAATCACATATCTATACATTACAATATCTATCTCTACAAATATAAATAATCATTTTTTAAAGTCGTTCACATCTCATAAACGGGACAGAGGGATTAAAGAAAAATTTTACTCAAAAAAAAAAGTTTTTTTACAAATTAAGTTCATGTTTATAAGTAGGTATACCGTTTTGCTAATAGATTTTACTGCTGAAACATTTCAGAGAAAAGCGATTAAGTTATGACGCGAATGAAGGTAAAGTTTTGTGGTCGTCGTGTGTGTGTCTTATAGTGTGTGTAGATGATTGATTGGCTTTTACTTATCAAATGAGCGCCTATGAAATTTTTTCCATTTAGATGTATTTAAAAAAATGTGAGCGTGCGTTTACTATTACTAAAATTATGTTAAATTACAATCATTACAACCTTACATATATGTCTTCGTCTGAAATAAATAGATATGATTATCATTAACATGTACATGTAGAGAAAAGTTTTAAACAAAGCCGCGACATTCTACTGGTTTTTATCTGTAGTCAGTCAGATCCCAAAAGCCATCAGTTTTAGATTTCAAAAATTGTTATAAAAATAAGTTGCCGTTAAAATTTCAGTTCCAAGTTATGATACAGTGATTTGCAAAGGCATTTTTGTAACTGTACGTCTGTAAAGACGACAGTATATTAAAAATATTGTTCGTATTTTGTATAGGATTTCCAAAAACTTAAAACACATAAACAATTTTAAAAACAGAATGAAATATCCTTATATTACTGTTTTGGAGGATGGAGTGAAAATAAAACCCAAATATAAGTTTGATCTTTCGTGGTATTATCATTTTCGAAAACCTCGGTAGAAACAAGAAAAAATATCTCATTGAATATCAAATGTAGAGTATAGTGAAAAACTATTTGAATTGTAGAGTCGGATGACCTGAAAGTTTTACGTCAAACGCGTAACCCAGTGGCCCGATTCGAACATTCCAATTAGATGAATGCACGTCTGTGTGTTACCACCACTAAATGTATGTAATTCCGAGCAAAATCAAATTGTAGAGACATCGCTCGATTTTACAACGTTGCCGAGCGGCGCCCGCGCACCGTTACCCGCGGCGCGGAGCTGGCGGCCTGTTGCCGTCTCGCACCACCACGTACCGCCTACCTCACTCCCCCTTAAGCCCGCGACCGTATACCGCGCGGAACAATCTTGATACTTTACATTTTATTTAGTAACGGTATACATTGATTAGATTTTCAAAATGTGGCCAAAGTTCACGCTGCAAATAAATAGAATAATAATAGTTATTATATAATATTAGAATAGCTATTATATTAGAATAGTTATTAATATTATTATGTTAAAGACACGCGCACTGGCACTTTTTTAGGGTGCATTGAATATTGTGATAATAAAGTGGAGAGCGCTGGATACAACCATCATCTGCAACCTTGATCAAGGTCATGGTCGAAAACAATTGAAAACTGTATGTGGCGAACATGACACGATGCTGTTTTTGAGAGTGAAATGACAATGACTCCCGATTTGCAGCTTCAGAACAAGTTATTGGAGGGGAGTGTACCTCTTCATCACATCACGGGATCACAAATGCAATATACGGTCAACATAAGACAAGCCAACGCTGTTACGAGCGCAGTAAAAATCAAAAACATGCACAGCACAGGAAAAAGCCAAGATAAACTAAATTACAAGACCTTTAGTTGGCAGTACTTAGGTTCAATAAATTTATAGCTGTTTATGTAGTAACAGGTATGTCATACTAACGTAAAATAACAAATGTTAATGCCCTCGTGACTGCCTTAACGTAGAATTACAAATTCATTTCATGTTAGACATTTATGCTCAAGGGAAAGCAGTAGGTCTGCACTGTCTTTCTGAGTGACCGCCATACTATATCTATAGCCCTACTGAAACTGAAAAACAATATGTGATTGAGTATTAGGAGGCTTAAAGGATTAAGAATCATTAAAATGTTGAAAAACTTCGCTTAGTAACGCTCCAGTTGTGAAGGTTATATACCTACCGAATGAATAAAAGAAAAAGTATAACCTTGCAATGCCTCGTAAATACCTGTTTAATAGCGCAGACGGGTGAGGCTTTTTTTTCTTTACGCTCGTTGCCTTCGAAGCGTGATAAAATGCATATTCCGTACATTTTTCTTTTAAATGCAACGACTTTACTCAAATATCTTACGAACACGTGACTTATGCAATACTCCCCGCACATTCAATATGAACATTATCTGTTTTCTGTAAAGGATAAGGTTTATTTTACGGTAGAATATCAATTATCTTTTTTGTCTTTCTTTGTCAAACGACAAATATCTGTTAGTAAATTATTTATTTTCTAAAGTTTAAAAAAAAAGAGCGTGTACGGTCTCACGTTCTTCCTCGGCGGTCGCCGTGCGATAAGACACAAAGTATTCGTTCAAGTGTTCAACACTTTCGTTCAATAAATTTACTCGATTATGTTAATGTGTTTGAATATGTTCTACATCATTTTGCATGCGTCAATAACTATGAAGAGAAATTAGAATCAATAATCCCGTTAGCAGCCGCGCGAGTGCTCTTTTGACATGATAATGATGTGATTGTAACAAATAGAATCTTGTTAGAATATTTAAACTGTGTATTTGATGATCGTCTCCTCCAGATATATTGGTATTCGATAAAATAGAAAGATCGGCGAATAGAAACTGGCCTTTGATATCCATTTGGATAACTAAAGTACACTGGTCGATGACGTTATTCACATTTTAAAGGTGGCTTACGTATAATCGACTATCAAGAAATTTACTTGTTACTTAGTGCACACTTAAATATAGATAATGATATTTACTTAGCTCATGGATACGCGGCTGACTCAGAGATGATACAAAGTTACTATACACTGTATACCTTACACAAGGCTGTATTGTGGTGGTGACAGTGATATATCGTTATGGAACTTACACACATGCTTCTATTCAGTAAATGATGTTCAGATTCGATTTGGCTTATAACTCTACGATAGGCTGCGAATTGGAGTAGAATCTTATTTGAAATAAGAGTTTTATATAAATGCAAGTAGGCCGATGATCTCGCTGATAGTGTTCATACTATATAAAGCTCCACATAGCATAACGGACAAACGAAATGTGTTATTAGTTTAGAAAACTTAACAGGAATGTCTCGTTTGCTCTGATAACCTATATTTTTTAAACCGTATAACGATATAGTTTTATAACGATGTAAAGGTAACAACGTCAATTTACAATTGAATTTTATACAAAATAACTGTTCAAAGTCATTACCACCATAAGCGCTTAATCCGATTAATAAATAATACTGACTTCAGCTATAAGCAGGTCATTTTCAATCCATTAGCCCCTAACGGAGATATTTTAGTAGCCAGTTTGTAGAACGTTGGCAGCTGCCCGCCATAAAATTTGCACTTTATGTCGCAAAGTGCAAACAATGTATCTGCTGACAAAAGTTGTTTTAAAAATCATGTCATAAAATACCAATAAACTGTGTCTTTGCCGCTCTCGGGTGATATCTTTGTTAAAGTTTACAAAAAGTTACATTTTCTTGTGAATCACTATAAGTTATATTAAAAATAATGTAAGTTTACAAAATTCTGATTCAGTCCTCATACGTAAAATCGAGATCAAGTTCCATACAAGAATGAAATAGTATATATTAAAAACGGTCAAATATTACCTGTTAGTGATGAATTACATTATTTTGCATGTAACATTAAACGATAAATGAAACATTCAGTCTATACACAATTCCGATAAAAAGCGCGCAGGCGGCAGTGCCCGGTCTAGACCTCTAATTGACGGCATCAGCGCTATAAATAACAGATTATAAATAGCCCGTCTGTTGCTAGGCAACGGACTGCATACTTAACATACTCGCTCGAGCGATTGCATGCTCGGCGGGACTGTAGAGATTTTTAAATGAAGAATGAATGAAATTTCCAAGGCAATCTTCACTTTACTAATAAAGGAAAGCCTTTAGTAAAATTTGATATATACACAAACACTTCACATTAGCGATAATAACAAGGAATGCGCATGTTTCGTGGGTTTTTTATATTACAACAGCGTAGTGCATATTGTTGAAATAAATATTCAATTATAATGATATATTAATATGAATTGAATATATTCAACATAATGAAGAATGCTTACAGATAATATGTAGTAATACGGTAAGTTATAGTAAACTGAACACTTATTTACAAAGTGTAATAGCGTGACAATAAAGCAATAATAGGTATTTTAAGTAAGCAATTAATAGGTATTAAAATCAAACCCTGAAAATAATACACTATACTTTAACCTATTAAACAAATTGTAAATACTATTCCCTAATGTACTCCAATATCTTGACTTAATGTGATTATTTATAAGTTAATACAGGTGGCAATGTGCAGCTAGATACAAATATTCCTGCCATCTGGTGGAATATAATGGAACTAACGGCATCGACAGAAATATAATATCGAATTTGTCAATTATCGTCCGTGTAAAATTGCATGCTGTAGTTTTTGCTTTAAAATAATATACAAGATTTTTTTATGACCGTCCATCGATTTTCACAACTTAATTCAACATCAATAATATAAAATTGAGCACAAAATATTGTTACTATGCAAACTTATAATTAGTTTAATGCGTTCACATAGAATTCTTCTGTTGATAATACAAAGAAAAAAGATAGAAATAGAAAGAAAAAGGGACAGTTGAGTGTATGTCTTTCTCAATTTTAATATTATTACGTAATCGTTAAATAGCGTAATCACATCAATTTCCCCTTCTATAACGAACATTCCATATTAAAATCATAATCCATTCACGATTGCACGGGGAACAAAATAATTGAACTGAAATAATTCACCAGTACCAAGACGTCTCGTGGCGCAGTATATTGATCGACATTCACGTTCGCAGCAAAAGCGGTCCGATCGACGCTCTCTCTCTAACAGCGCGCCTGCGTGTACGGGCGAGCGGGACGGAGGGTCGCGTCGCCCGCGCCCACGTAAGGAGGACGTACATTGAACTCAGATTGGAGACGGAGCGCACGGGACGTGCCCCGTCTCGCTCGGCGGCCAAGAGGCAGTGTCATTAGATGGCCCGGTCTTAAGATAGGGGCACGAATCGTTTGTCCTTGTCCCCGCGGAACTTTCTTCCGAGACATTTGACAGTTGCCTTTTTTCAAAGTGCAGTGAAAGGCGCGAGGCGACACTTACGTGCAGCAATGACTCGTGAAATTTTTTTTGACAATGTGTTCAGTGCTCGACCGCGTGGAGAAGAATGCGCTCGGACGTTGGAGAACTCCGCGCCGATGTTCATCGGACGAGCGTATTGCTAACGAATCATCATTTTGAAGTGGTGATAATGACACTGAAACTTGTATTTCATTGATGGAAACCCTGAAAGTGCGGACGCCATGACAGCACACCACGGATAAAATATCGTGAGTATACCTCTGCATAGCAATTTTTCTCCGAAATATCCATATTGCAATTACTGCTAGTAATAAAAAACTGAAAATAAATATATCGTCATGCTGTTAGAGCCGCCCTCTAAGCTATAGTCATTTTGATAAAACTTGATCAAAATATAACCTAAAACACGAGACCAGACAAAATGACGTCATCGATGGAAAAATGTTTCATTATCGGTACTCTTACTATACTTTTAATCGACGATAAGAAATAAATGTTACTGTCAGAATAAAGGCTCTATCGTTGTCAAAATTTGTCATTTCCTAGTGACTACAGCGAGTTACACTTCGCACACGAGGCATTCCTGGGTATTCCTGAGGCTTAGAAAAATATTTTTGACTAATGTTATAAGTAACATTAGAGTCTAAGGACTCAAATATTAATCAGGATAATACACGAACGCTCAACAGAAGTCTGCTCATGTAAAAAAATTATACATAATGTAGAGAAAGAAAAAAATAACTATCTCTACATCATTATTGAAATAAGTATTCGATGGACAATCGGTTGGAACACGAATTTTTTTTAATAAAAATGTTTGTTTTAATAACATTTAATTAATAATATTTATTGTGTAATCATAACAATCGATACACATTTGTTTATTGAACGAGCACTGACAGTGAGTGACACGTTTGGACAAATATAATTTCGACCGTTATTAAAGTTATTAAGACCTATCATTATTATTATTTGTATTTGACTGTGGCACCTCCATATAAATACATCTATAATGAAGCTTACTAAAATTCTTATATAATGAATCCCTGCACGGAGGGGTACATGCATATCATTTTGTAGTACATAACGTAACATCACGCCTGTAATCCCCGAAGGGGTAGGCAGAGGAGTGTAGTACACCCCCACATTTCACCA